>JAWQUT010000370.1:513893-534980 GCA_033807755.1 Ellobium chinense | reverse complement strand
CCAAATAGTATTATGCATTACTGTGGTGCGCACTGCCTTTTTCCAGTTCAGTAATGTTACATGCAAAATTGCTCACCAAAATGTTGAATAGAGCACTTTTCTTTGTTGTGGGTAGTGGTCTTTGGAAATTTGTATCTCAAACTGCATCTGTTGCTTGGCCATCAGATTTTAAACATGTATCTGAGACACAGTAATATAGGCCTACGTACTTACAGAAGCATTTTTTATTTGTAAGGTTCATTCTCGTTCTGTTATCTTGAGAGACAGCCTCTTGCCTTAGTTCCATTTAACGTTTTCTTGAGGAACACGTATTAAAAATCCCTCTGTAAGTATGTGCCTTAACGTGTCCCTGATACATGTGTGAAATCTGGTTGTGAAGTAATTACTGTACTTTGAGATAACATTATCTTAAGATCACCATCCATAACAGAAAAAAAAACTGCACTGTTCAGCACTCTAGAGCGCAATTTTGCATGTAAAATGTATTGAATTGGAAAAGGGCAGTGCGCACCACAGTAGTGCACTATACTCTTCAAGGGAAGAGTAGTGGATTGCCTTAAGGTTTGTGACACCTATTAGAGGGGCAAATCACTCACTGTGTACAAGCCAATTAATCCGCTAATATATAAAATTCCCCTTTTTTGGGGCCCTGCCAGCAAGTGTCTGAGTGTAGAAATTTGTAAAATGACCTGTGATCTAAATAAAGCATCTAATTTTAAAGTTTCAGGTACAATTTGAGCCTTCTAGATAAAAATATAAAATGTGTAGGCCTATATATTCGCACGCGGTCAAAACCAGCCAAATGAAAAATTGGGGACCAAATCAGAATTTGAGTTTGTGAAAATTTTTAGGCTCTGACCCCCCCNCCCCCCCCCCCCCCCTTTTTTTTTTCTTTCCGTTAAAACATCGGGCAAAAGAAGTACTTTAACCCCCATGGAAGAAATGTCCCGAAATCACATTGGTATATGTTGAATAACACAAAATGTTAATAGGGCCAAAAGAAGAAAAAAACAATAGGTGTCAAAGACCCTAAAAGTGGTGAAAAGGGAGGTGGTGCCGACGCACTGCTGAGGTGCCATACCTAAAGACTATACGATGGAAAGACACTTCAAAACATTGCTTTACCAACAAAATATTTACGAGACGAGACACTCTTTCGAAGAATGTCAAGGCATAGTCTAGTTCTGGATTAAAAAAAACAAAACAACAACAACAACTATATTCATAATGGTTATTGTAGAAAACTACTGTTATTTTGAGGGCCCATACCCATATAAGTCGCCCACTACGGTCTCGGCACAATCAATAAGCTTGTTAAACTTATCAAAACCTGATTGTGAAGGTAAGGGTGATAGTTAATGATAATTATTTAATAATAATTTAATACACTAAACTCCATTAGACTGTATCCAAACAACCAAACAGGCCCACATTGACAGTGGTAACTTTTCCTCAAGGAAATACAACCGGCTATTAAACTAATGAGGGACAAGAGATACGTGGAAGAGTAAAAAAGTCATTGAAAATTCACCGTAACTTTAGTTTGAATCCTCCGATTCCATCCTTAAAACATGATTTATTAAAGTGTGGTACGGGGCAAAAGTTCTCAGGTCTAAACATTTTGGGGAACAGAGACTTTCAGCCGGATGTAACTTATTGTAAGGACTGTATTTTTTGTTTTTTTTTCATTTTGGTGTTAGTCAATGGTAACTACAACATGGTTTATTTACTTAAAATCGGGTTCATTTATTGTATGCACACTTCTGACCTCCCCCTTGGCTGGTACGACGTTTGAAAAGAAAAAGTTTGTAACAACGTAGCGAATAGCGGAACATGACACATTTTCCGTGCCCATTTATTTATGAACAGACTATACCTCCTGGTTGACTTATATTCATGGCAACATTGTTTAACACTTCAGTACAGTTCAATTTTGTGTTTATTGTTGGCCGCTGTGGCCAATTCCAGCTTATACACAAATCATGTACATTAATAAAAATACACATTATTATATTATGTAAGAAAACACTTCAAAAAGACACGTACAAACCCATATCCTGTCACCCATCTCTCTCTCAGTTTTGAACTGTGCTCGTAATGCGTTAACTCGCACTTGCCCAATATACCTCCTTCATATGAGCTTTCTCATTATACTTTCTTCCCCCTCCCCCCCTCTTCCCATCCCCCTCTTCCCTCCATCCCCCATAAACACATTCACACTCTCTCTGTCGCGCACATACAGAATAAAGGTTGCAGGAGCCTACTTGGTGAAAAAAAAAGAGAATATTGGAGTAAATAGTAGCAGAGTATGTGTAGAAAAAAAATCGTATAACATGAATCCACACCGCAAAAGTTGTGAAATTCAGTCTTGAATTTGTAAAAAAATAATTGTTGCAGGCAGTGTTTCCCAATTTTCATTTGTGCATGAGTGTGATCTGCAAAAGAATGCCAAATTTTTAACCTCTTTTTTTCATCTAAATTAAAATTGTGAAAAATCTAAATGAAGGACCCTCACAGTAAACAGTATATAATTTGAGCTCAGTGGTGGCACCAGACCTGTGGACTAGTCTTGGCCATCTCGGAATGTTCCTATGGTTCGAGGGGAATTTTTTATTAAATAGCTCAAAGAGACTATTACAATTTGGCTCCTGCAACCCCAAAAGCTTACCTTATCTTACTCAATAAGCAATTATACCGTACCTTACTCAATAAGCAGTTATGCACATGCTTAGTTGACTCGCTGGGAATGAATGAGCCGTCTCGCAGTAGAGCCGGATCCAATTTGTGAAAGTCACATCTCAGAAATGCATCTATTGTATCAATGGCCTTCTGTTTTGTAGCGTTTCTGGTGAAATATGAGAGCTAGTTAGTGATGGGATCTCTTACCACTGTAAGATTTATATTGATGCAGTTTGCATTCTCTCCTGATTTTGTAAATTAAACCTAAAAATTTGGGTCATTTACCTCGGTTTGGATATGGCCTTCTGTGCGGAGCACATGTTGTTAAGGAAACTAGTTAGCTTGTTTACACCTTTCAATGTATCGGTTTTCGTAGCTTGAAAACGAAATTAAAAAGCTTTATTTTAAACATAGTTTTTAATAAGCTCATCGAATGCTGCAAACTATTAAAGAAGACTTAGAGACTGGAATTTCTTGTAAGTGACCATAGGGAAAACATAGACTATTATTGGCTCAAAGAGGCAAAACGGATTAGGCATCTGTAACCTTAACGCTAAACCAAACACTAGATGGAAGAATCCGGGGATATTGCCTACGAAATTTGCCGGACCTCCGGTTTGAACTTGAATTTAGCGCAGTGCCGTAAGCACAAAAGCACAAAGCAGAACAAAGCAAAGCAAAACAAAACACAACAATACAACAACAACAACAACAACAACAACAACAACAACAACAACAACAACAACAACAACCCTCTATCTATAGTACGAAAATCAACCTACGACATGACATCATAGTATATATCCTTAGGCATCCCATGTAGTGGCTCGTACACATAGAAAACCCCTGGATTGTGACTGATGATTGCAGCGGTGAAAGAGGAGCCTGTTCTACCATAGGTCACCAACAGAAGTTGGTTCCTCTTCGGTACTTGCTGCTGTTGTGGTGCCAGAGGTTGTGGCTGAACTGGTGCTACTGCTACCGGTTGAAATGGTGCTGATGGTAGCGGTTGTAGTGGTGGTGGTAGTGGGTGTGTTCGTTTCAACACATCGGGCCATGGCTCCTTTTCACCCACGACCATCTCTCTGGTAGTCGGGGATGATAGCCAACCGTAATCTAATGTGGGAAGAAAAATCAAGACGTTGTCAATGGTGAACGCTGCGCTGTGGCGACCAGATGTTAAAGAAAAATGGAGCCATTTGATGTATAGTTTGCACACATTGCAGTGCAATATATATATATATCGGCAAACAGAGTGACTGGGGCCTTTGTAACTTACACAATACTGTTTAGATGCAAATCCGTCCACCATCCATCCATCCATCCATCCATCCATGACGGAGTGGCCAAGACTGCTTTCCGCCATGGAAAAAAACAGATGTTGTTTTTGCATTGCCACATAACTTCAGAGACATTATGAGGCCCTTAGGGCATATCTGATCTACGTCCCATATCGAATTTAAGGGAGATCACGCACTAAGGCTTTCCAAAGGGCATTCTGATCATGATATCTTAAACTTCAAGCCAGATTCGATCTCAGATCACAAGTGTTTTAGAATCTCCAAACATTAATTGTTCTTCAAGAAAGTACGTTACAACGCTACGGCAACAGTGGTATAGTGTCATTTAATGGACAAAGTGAAAGAAAGATACAGTATAAAATAGAAAAATGTTTGAGAGGTTGGGTCGTCTGCTGATGAAGACTGTGGGTATATCTAGATGACCCAAACCCACGTGGTGAAAACTTACAGAAGAGTGCTGGTGCAACTATTATAGCTAAAAATAGCACAAGAGCGCCTCTAGGAGAGTGGAAAAGTCTCAGCTTCATCATTCTGTTATTCCAGTGCTAGAGTGTGGTCCGACTGAATTCTGTGGATTATACAGAGATTAAAAGCTGCAAAATGTAGGTATGATTTTCTTTTTTTTTGAATTATTTAAAATTTTTTTTTTTGACGTAGGCATGATTTAATATCGTATAAGCATATAACTTATATCGGGCAGTATCGTTTTGGGGTAGGTATCGATAATTCTGATACTCAGCAATTTCAAGTCGGTATCGAAGCTCAGCCTCTGAGCGTCGATACCATTTTAATACTTCCGATGACAGGGTGATCTGCTCCAGATTGTCTGTTCATGCAGAAGTATCTAAAGGTATGAAAGTATCAAAAGATATTCGACATGATTACTATGTACTGGGTATGAAAAGCGAAATAAGATCCATACTTTCGATTCTTAGGATATGAAAGCTGAGTACAGGTATCGCCATATTTAGGAATTCGGGTATCGGTCACCTCTGATATTGAACTCGCATAAAAAAAATTGACAGAATGAGTATAGCATTGCTTAAATGGCGACTATCAAGTCCACAAAGATAAAACTGTCTGTCTGTCTGTCTGTCTGTCTGTCTCTCTGTCTGTCTGTCTGTCTGTCTGTCTGTCTGTCTGTTTGCCTGTCTGTCTGTCTGTCTGTCTGTCTGTCTGTCTGCTTCTATTATCTGTATATAGACAGGCAGTGGAAAAGAAATGCATGGCGGATAACACCAAAAAAAAAATGGAATTCCAACAATATTTAGGAATTGAGGAGTTGGGGATTGACAGAGTGAGAGCAAAAAAGAAGAGGAGATCATGTTACATGAATAACAAATTAATCAACAAGAACCAGTGCACTCAGCCTTGGCGGAATGCTGAGAATGGAAGCTGAACAAATGTAAACATGTCGCAATGACGCCGACGTGTCAAAAACAACAACAACAACAACAACAACAACAACAACAACAATGACGACGACGATAACGACGACAACCCTNCATTATGAGGCCCTTAGGGCATATCTGATCTACGTCCCATATCGAATTTAAGGGAGATCACGCACTAAGGCTTTCCAAAGGGCATTCTGATCATGATATCTTAAACTTCAAGCCAGATTCGATCTCAGATCACAAGTGTTTTAGAATCTCCAAACATTAATTGTTCTTCAAGAAAGTACGTTACAACGCTACGGCAACAGTGGTATAGTGTCATTTAATGGACAAAGTGAAAGAAAGATACAGTATAAAATAGAAAAATGTTTGAGAGGTTGGGTCGTCTGCTGATGAAGACTGTGGGTATATCTAGATGACCCAAACCCACGTGGTGAAAACTTACAGAAGAGTGCTGGTGCAACTATTATAGCTAAAAATAGCACAACAGCGCCTTTAGGAGAGTGGAACATTCTCAGCTTCATTTTTCTGTTATTGCACTGCTAGAGTGTGGTCCGACTCAATTCTGTGGATTATACAGAGATTAAAAGTTGCAAAATGTAGGTATGATTTTTTTTTTTTTGAATTATTTTTAATTTTTTTTTTTTTGACGTAGGCATGATTTAATATCGTGTAAGCATATAACTTATATCGGGCAGTATCGTTTTGGGGTATCGATAATTCTGATACTCAGCAATTTCAAGTCGGTATCGAAACTCAGCCTCTGAGCGTCGATACCATTTTAATACTTCCGAGGATAGGGTGATCTGCTCCAGATTGTCTGTTCTTGCAGCAGTATCTAAAGGTATGAAAGTATCAAAAGATATTCGACATGATTACTATGTATGAAAAGCGAAATAAGATCCATACTTTCGATTCTTGGGATATGAAAGCTGAGTACAGGTATCGCCATATTTAGGAATTCGGGTATCGGTCACCTCTGATATTGAACTCGCATAAAAAAAATAAAAAATTGAAAGAATGAGTATAGCATTGCTTAAATGGCGACTATCAACTCCACAAAGATAAAATTAATGTCTGTCTGTCTGTCTGTCTGTCTGTCTGTCTGTCTGTCTGTCTGTCTGTCTGTCTGTCTGTCTGTCTGTCTGTCTGCTTCTATTATCTGCATATAGAAAGGCAGTGGAAAAGAAATGCATGGCGGATAATACCAAAAAAAAAAAAAATGGAATTCCAACAATATTTAGGAATTGAGGAGTTGCAGATTGACAGAGTGAGAGCAAAAAAGAAGAGGGGATCATGTTACATGAACAAACAACCAGTGCACTCAGCCTTGGCGAAATGCTGAGAATGGAAGCTGAACAAATGTAAACATGTCGAAATGACGCCGACGTATCAAAAAAAAACCCCACAACAACAACAATGACGACGACGATAACGACGACAACCCTACCACCACCACCGCCAACAACAACAACAACAACATCAACAACATCACCACCACCACCACCACCACCAACAACAACAACAACAATGACAACGACAACAAAAACCAAAATAACAACGACGACGACGACGACGACGGATAACAACATCAACAATAACAAGAACTACATCACTACCACCACCATCACCACCACCACCACCACCACCACCACCAACAACAACAATAACAACAACAAAAACCAAAATAACAACGACGACGACAAAGGACAACAACATTAACAACAACTACAATGACAACGATGACGACAACGACAACGACAACGACAACACCAACAACAACAACAACAACAACAACAACGACTCCAACAGTGACAACAACAGTAGCAAGCAGATGTATAGGCGGCTGTTTCAAATACACATGTAATAATGTATAAACCAGACTGTTTTAGGTCACTGCAACAACAGAAAGAACAACCCAGTTCTGTCTCAGTAAACCTGTCTAGATTTAAGTATGACTCCTTCAGCATTTTCAGATGTCTGTCCGTTTTTTGTTTTTTGGCCTGTTCACTTGTCCGGTTGTCTGTCTGCTTATGTACTGTTCACCATGCATGTCCATGTTTTGTAACATTGTTTACATGGAAATAAACTTGTGAAATCTGAAATCTCGATCTGTGTAGCTGACATCTTTCATCATTATTTTAATTACAGATCCACAGTCGAGACTAGTCGCTATGGTTGATAAGACAGCTTCATATTTGAGTGCGTCAGATTTTTTTGTTTGACATAATTTATGTATGCGCATCGTGAAGACGAAGGAAGCATCATGAATTTCAAATTCATGGGCATAGTTAAAAATAATATTATAAATAGGAAGGCTCCTTGCTTCGGAGCTCATTGCTTTTATTAAATCCTCGCTTGAGTGCGATAACATAACATAAAATCCCAATCTAGCAATCTAACAAGTTTCAAATTATATTCAAAGACAGCGCAAAGACGGTCTCGTTTCGCAATGAAAGGCCAAACATGAATGAATCAGAGATTTTGTTGCTGTAGAACTATTCGGCGTACACCACCACCACCACCACCACCACCACCACCAACAACAACAACAACAACAACATCAACATCAACAACAACGACAACATCACCACCACCACCACCACCACCAACAACAACAACATCAACATCAACATCAACAACAACGACACCACCACCACCACCACCAACAACAACATCAACATCAACAATAACGACAACACCACCACCACCACCACCACCACCAACAACAACAACAACAACAATTTTATTTATTTCAACACAATGTGCACGTAAAAACTATAACATGAAATTGTGCAAACATCTTTATTTAAAAAAACGTGCAAAGCAGGGGCGGATTCAACGGATTCTACATTACAGATGAGAGAGAGAGAGCGAGAAAGAGAGAGAGAGAGAGAGAGAGAGAGAGAGAGAGAGAGAGAGAGAGCGAGATAGAGAGAGAAAGAGAAAGAAAGAAAGAGAGAGAGACAGAGAGTTTTGAAAGATAAAGAGAGAGAGAGAGAAAGAGCGAGAGAGAATATGAGTAGTTTGATATGTAAAAGGGCCCCGGATTTTCTAGTGTCCTCGTACTACATGTAAATGCTTGCAAACCGTCAGGTGAAGTGGAAATCATTGGCCACCTTTCTTGTTTACCGATATTTCCTTGGCCAGATTTGTGACTGCTTTACAGATGGCGAGCATCCGCGATGTGTAATATACATCCTCTTCTTCCCCCAACAACCCGGAAAAAAAATCAGTACCATTAATACGCTATGAATGGAACGCAAATAATTTTTCCACGACAGTGCTGACGTTCGTTCTCTCTTCCTCTCTTGCGCGCTCTCTCTCCTCTCCCTTTCTCTCTCTCTCTCACACATACACTCTCACTCCCTCTCTCTCACACACATACACTCTCTCTCTCTCTCTCTCTTTCTTTCGACAGTGTGGTATAGGGGATTCCCCCCCCCCCCCCCCCCNACCCAGACTCTTAATCCGCACCTGAACAACAGGTCCCGCACGTTTAATCTGGTCCTGTGGTGAGGGTCAAAAGAAATGTTACGTATATAAAAAAGCAGATTATTATCTTCTCCTGCAACATTCATCATAGCTTGATTTTCTCTCTCTCTCTCTCTCTCTCTCTCTCTCTCTTTTGCTTTCTGACACACAAATAAGACATAAATGGCCGTATGCATAATTCATAAGTTAATTATGCGTTAACTACAGTGAACATTATTAATGTTTTGGGAGTTTCCCATAGTTATTGCAGGCGTTGACGAACTTAAGGATTAAGCATACGGCCAAAAGTCACTTAATGACAGAGGAAAAACCAAACCGTATAAATGTGAGCAGTTGGGAAGTGTATGTAGAGGCCCACACTAGGCTCATAAGTTTAACAAGTTTAACACGTTTATTAGGAATGAGCTCAGACCACAGATGTGGTCCATGGACCAAATACAATATATGCAACGGGACAGCACATGGACATTTTAAGCACTACAACTACTAACTTCACACGTCATGTTCACAATGCACTATTACATTCACGTGCATTTACAACGTTCTCGTACATTTTACATTAATAATAATATGTACTCACTTTCACTAGTAATCATTCAGTCCTTACACTCATTCTGTTTTCTTCTAATTACTTAATAGCTATATGCATAATTTTACTGAAATGTTTGTAACACAATTTCGATGAATTTAGCCAATCTGACTAAAACAATAGTTTTCCTACTCACAAACAACTTCTTTGCCTTAAACATGTTAGGTCGTACTTAAAATCTTCTGTCTAGAAATCTGTGCCTTTCAGTTATTGACTGTTCACATTCAAATAAAACATGGAATACATCTTCTAGACAACCGCAAAAATAACATTTTCTATTCTCTAGCTCTTTTCCCTCCCATCTCCCTGTTTCTATCGGTATCAAGGTCTCATGATTGCATGCCCTAAATCGTGTGATTATTCTTCTGACACGAAATGACAATAAGTCCAGATAATCTTCACATTTCAGTTCCTGTTTGAGACATCTATAAAACGTTTCTCTACTTGAATTCTCTACTTCTACCCTCCATCTCTGTATGAACTTATCCTTCAATCGTCTATCTACTTCAGCTAACGCTCCTTTGTCTACAGAGTGCCTGCTCTTGACTATTCCAGATTTCGTGAAGGCCCAAGTGGTTAACGATTTCCTCCATTTGTGATAATCATAAAGATTTTGTATAATTATTATGATGATAATGGTAAAGCACGTCATACATTACTTCAGATAACTTGATAATTTTTCCAGTCACTAAATTTAACCAGAATGCAATCGTTTTTCTTTCAACCTCATGTTGTAGTGGAAAGCAGCCCATTCCTCTATGCAGAAGGAGGGAAGCAGTATTATTATTTACACCAAGCAACTTCTTAAGAAAACTCAACTGTACTCTCTCTATGATCATTATGGCTTCTTGCCCCCAAAATTCATATCCATACACACGGGAAAGTCATAGAATACGTTCAGGCTCTGAAATTGACGTCTCTGTGGTGAAGTGGTAGCACTTCAAACTTACAAGCTGAGAGATCCTGGGTTCGATTCTAGGTAGGGACAAGAAATATTCTAGTCTTAAACAGTTTTTTTATTGTGTATAATTATGTCATTTTACCTTTCTCTCTTCCCTCCCCTCCAACCCCATCCTCAAACTAACGACACTTCTGGAGCTTTCATGTACGCTAACATTAAAATTTATCCGCTACTGAAATTTAGTAATGTTACCGGACAGGGATTACAGATAACCACAGAAGGACCATCAATTTCTTGAAAATAATTATTCTTAATTCAGCGCTTCCAAATGAAAAAAAAATTGAAGGCCGTCATGATGTCCGATATTTCTTTTTATATTCTCACGCCACATTTGAAATTTGTTGCCACAGTAGTTTGTTTGGAAAAGTGACACATGTGTTTTCAAATCCTCAAACAGTCCATATAACAGATAACAAATGATTGCTGTACAAAACAATGCTGACTTTGTAGTAACTTTGGCATTTGCATTATTGAACGGTCGGTACGTTGCAGTGATATTTGGTCTCTGCTAGATTCAAAGTCTTCAATAGGCTCTGGGCTAATAACACAAATTCAGTACATAATCTACATCAAATAAAAAAAGTGAAGGCGAGGGGAAAGAGACGAGGAAAGGGAGAGAAAGAAAGAAAGAAAGAAAGAAAGAAAGAAAGAAAGAAAGAAAGACAGAAAGAAAGAAAGGGAACAATAAAATAGAAAGAAAGAAAAAAAAGGAAAGAAAGAAAGAAAAATGAAAGAAAGAAAGAAAGAACGAAAGACAGAAAGAAAGAAAGAAAGAAAGACAGAAAGAAAGAAAGAAAGAAAGAAAGAAAGACAGACAGAAAGAAAGAAAGAAAGAAAGAAAGAAAGAAAGAAAGAAAGAAAGAAAGAAAAAAAGAAAAATTAAAGAAAGAAACAAAGAAACAAGCAAACAAACAAAGAAAGAAGGAAAGAAAGAAAGAAAGAAAAAAAGAAGGAAAGAAAGAAACAAGAAGAAACACATGCGCTAGAATTAATGGTTAACATATGCACCAGTCGCTTTCCTTCCTCACCATTCTTTTGTCTCCCTTATAGTAGTATGGTTTAATCTATTTTTTTTTCTTTCACTAGCAAAGAGAGGACACACAAAAAATAAATAGTGATTTTCTTCATTTACATCTTTGTTATAGCGTCTACAATATCTTTTCCTTTAGCTAAAACCATCCCACCAACCCGTTTGCATTGGTAATTTGTAACTTTTAATCCTTAATTTAAGTGTATGTAAGTAACTGGGTGGTAAGACATAGACATCGTAGGTGTTCGAAAAGCAACCCGCCAGTGGCCGCATGCATAATAATTTTTCATACGTTAGTTAAGGTATTGCGTTAACTACTAACTTCCAGGTTTTTTTTTTCTTTCGGCGACGAGATGTTAATAGTTTAGACCGTACCAGAGGTGCCAGATTTGGCTCTGTAGGAGCCAAAAGCTATTAAAAAATGTTTTTTAAAAGTATTTTTACTGTCAAAATCTTGCCCCTTTCCCTTCCCACCCCCACCAAAAAGCAAACAAACAACGATAGGATATAAGTGCTAGATTACCCCCCCCTCTTTCACCCCAACAAAAATCACCATAGCTCCGCCCCTGATAAGCCTAATAGTCGGAGATTGTCGTTTAGATATAATGTTGTTGTGTAGTTACTCCACTTTGATGTTATAGTATGTGGCGAGGGGACAATCCTCCTACAGTGTTGATTTAGGGTATAGAACACTGAGTTACAAAATTACTCGACAAATAAATAAGGTATACACAAGTTGATTACAAGAAAATCTAGGTCGCATAATAAAGTGAAGTGAATACAGAAGAATCCTCTAACAAGGATGCGCATGCAGTCGCACCATTCCTATAAAAGGGAACGAGGGTTGGACGTCTACCCAAGATGCTCAATACTAGGTCGGGCGTGGGCTAGTGTAACCCCTGAAGTGCGCAGTGTCGACTCAACTCAAGCCACTGTCCTGACTATTACATTTACGCTGATCTGTTTAGAGCAAGCCAGTAACCTAACGAATACAATATTCGAGTTCAAATGACATTGCAAACATTCTTTTGATAAAGGGAAACAGTAAGAGTCATAAACAAAATGAACAGTTATTTACTTAGCTTATTATTATGTTTTAAAAAATATACATTTGAGCAATACAAAATAAAGTACACGTAACGTAACCTATTACAATCAAAGAGTGTTTTGCCAAAACCCTGTAAATGCACTTTCGTTGAAAAATTAATTGCTAATGATTTCAAGGATGCATTTTTGTGTTACTTCATTCAAAATATAATTGAGCTCAAAATCTGCATGCCTTCAAATTTTACATCACTTAAAAGTAAATAAACTTTTATATGTACGAAGAAGCAATTACTTTAATGTTGTTTGCCTTTATTTCAAAAGTATTCAGAGACCACATACAGACGTTTGGAAAAACGATTTTTTTATTATGAACTTCAGTTTACGCAAGGCAAATTCAGAGAAATTTAATTTGTGCGTTTCGGAGGTCAAAAATGAACCAAATTTCGGATAGAATAAAATGGCAGCTTTATCTCGATTGGGTTCAGATTCAGTTTAGTTTCAGCTTAGTATTTTATGGGTATTTATATCTATATCTATATCGATATCTATATCTATATCTATATCTATATCTATATCTATATCTATATCTATATCTATATCTATAATACATATAGGTGGTGTTGTCTGTATATGAAGCAGCTCAAGATCTAGAGATCGTGGGTTCGATTCCCGACCATGGTCGTGTTGTAAGTGCCTTAGGAAAACATTTCATTCACATTTTCCTCAGTTCACCAGTCAGTAAAATGGGTACCCGGTTATAGGCAGTGGAAGGTATTGTCCGAGTGCTAGTGATCAGCGCCTGTAAATGGCTGCGGCACTGTATGCTCCCCAGGGAGTGGAGAAAGTCTTAAAGTGAACAGGCCTGCTGGGGTTATAATAATGTGAAGTTGCGTGAACAGGCATATTATATTAGCTTGGATACGAGACTTAAAACCGCATTATTGTTATTATTATTATTATTATTATTATGTGCCAGTACTCAACAAAAGTATACACATGAATAATATTAACGAATTATCTATTTGCACCTCATTTCGTACTGTTTATTTTTCGCACATTAATCTCTCTGCTGCCACATGTTTTCACAACTCGACTGTCATACACCTCCATTTTCATACAGCTGCCAAATCGTCATGTCCATAAGATAATTGCCTAAGTTATTTATGTGCCATTTTGAGCAAAGAAGAAAAACTGTTTGTTTTGATTACTGAACGTCACAAACATTACTAGCAAAAGTGTTATTCTGCAGTCAAGCAGTTTAAAATGCAGTTAGTAAATTCACACATCTATATGATGCCACTGACTGAGATCCCTGCACCAATGGTAACAGCTTCCTCAGCCAAAAAAAATGATGCCATTGACTGAGATCCCTGCACCAATGGTAACATCTTCTTCAGCCAAAAAATGATGCCATTGACTGAGATTCCTGCACCAATGGTAACAGCTTCCTCAGCCAAAAAAAAAAAATGACTTAGGCAATTATCTTATGAGCATGACAAAATGCTTTTTCGTTTTTAATTTCTTCAGTTCACAAGCTAATCGCCCTTACACGCTTTCATGCATCCTTATCAATTACAATACATACCAGTTCACGTTACAGGCAAACACCAGATGTTTAGAAGGCTGGTCTCTGATAATTGTATAACATTTTGTGGCACATAATTGCAAATGGTTTCATTTCTTCTTGAATCATATTTCAAAATGGATATTAATTTTTGTATGTTAGGGTTAAGACTGATTCTTTTGCGGAGGAGCCGATTTCTAAAGTTGGCGAATCTGGGACATTCAGTCAGACATGGTATTCATCCTCAATAATTTACACATTATGTATTTACATGTATGTTGTGTATTGTTATATGTGTTTGTATTATGAATGAGATGTTTAACACTGTATGACATTGTAAAACAATTTCCCTACGGGGTAAATAAAGTCGTATTTATTTATTTATTTATTTATAATTAACACAGAACCAAGTTCTTCCTGAATATTTTATTTTTGTCATCTGTCACCTCCCCCTTTTAGATTACAAGAGTCCAAAGTGATAGATATTCGTAAGTATTTTTCTTGAGTTTCAGAAAAGTGTCTCTCAAACCCAAACCAGTTTTTGTTTTTTTTGTGTGTGTAGTCCTCTGTCATTGATTTTTTTTACATCACTATGCCTCTTTTGTATAATATGCTTTAGATGTCTCTGGAACTGAGGATGAATAGATTCTCAATCTTCACTCCCTAGTATTTCCATACATAATTATATAAATCCATTGGTAAATATTTGTTTTATTCACTGAAGACGCCCAATTCTCGATGGTTCCGTTTACGTAAAATGAAAGAGTTTGTTATTTTCGGTATGTTTGGTGCACTGTTATTCTCTTAAAATCATCAGCATAATTTATGTTTTCTGTGATGTTCTCATTTATTTTTGTGTGTTAATTAATTTATGAAAAAAGTGAGACAGGGACAGTGACATGTTATACTGGCTTTGGTGTTAACATATCATACGTCACGCTCATTCCACATTTCCCTAAGCCAATGTTTTAGACGATTTGAGTTGTTTACATTACTATGATCTTCCATCTTCATTTTTGCTGTTAAAACAATGTAGTGTTCTGACTCGCTAATATATCCCAATTCTACAAGTTAAACCACATTCTGCCTCATTGTTTTGCTTTGAGCTGCAAGTTTAGAGCGCTCATTTTCTCAAGACCTCAAAAAAAATGACTTCAGCAGATATGGAATCATCAAGATGATAAACTAAACGCTGCAGGTATTTTTCCCCTTACACATTCTAACGAGAAGAGAGGGCCGATACAAACATCATAAATGAAAGAAAGGAAAAGATAAAAAATAACCACAGCAGCAAAACCAGCATTAGCACTGGCAAAAATAATTAGATTGTTCTTACCGGCCTGTGCTCTCCAGTCTATTGTACTCCGCCGTGGCAGTCTCGAGTCGACATCGTTTAGTGCTAAAATAACTGTGCAAATCGATCTGGGTCCCTATGCAAATATCAAGTGGGCCATTCCACGTCACATGAGTTACATCTCAAGCGCATATTTGCGTCTTTGTCACATAGTCTTAAATCTCTGAAATATGGATCAATGCTCATCTTTAATGGAATTCGCAGTTATTACTTTGAGTTTTCGCCATTTTGGAATATTTCTGAAGGTAAGGAAAGCAAATATGAATCACAGAAGACCTGATCACAGCTTGATTAGAATAGTCACGTACAATTATTAGAAAATTAAAGCTTTTTGGAAATCTACGCAAAATATACCATGTCTGTAAAGTCACCAACCTATGCTCCAATTTTCTAACATGTTTTCTCATTAGCATATTCAATCATTTCGCGAAAACAGCTCTCTTGAAATGATAATGAATTTTTTTTTTCAGTCCCCAGAGTCGGAATTCAGTGTCACTGACAGTCAAGAATGTTAGTTTCCTTGTGTCATATCCGTAATTTTCGCCTGAACATTTTTTTTTCACAGTCATATATCAACGAGCTTAATTTCACACTGAAGTTTTTGTTTTATAAAATTCAGTTATTCCTCTTGAAGTCCAAAAGGAAGGGAAAAAAAAGCCATATTTTCTACAGCTATTTTCTGGAAAAACAAAACAAAACAAAACTCCTCTCCCTGTCTCTGCATGGAATGAGCTACAGTAAATAATTTTTTCGTGAGGATGCAAATCGAGGCCCATTAAAACAATATACAGTACGTTGATAGTGGAACTTCAGGATCGAAAGAACAAATAACACTGTATTATCAACATAAATTTTCTGGAAATCAACAACAATAACAACAACAACAACAACAACAACAACAACGACGACGACGACGACGACAACAACAACAAACAGACAACAACAACAACAACAACAATAACAACAACAACAACAACACACAACAACAGCAACAACAACAACAACAAGAACAAAAATTCCTCTCTTCGTGGAATGGGCCAGATGATATTTTGGTGACGACGGAAATCGAGTCCCATTAAAATAAGTTGACAGCACAGCTTTAAACAGGGTCACCGCCTCGGAATATTAATGCGACCACATGTGGACTACTTTCGGTGTGGGTGAAACACAAGGCTGTCACAGGGGGAGGGTGTGGTGCTATCCACTTACTACGCAAATAGGCGTGCTCGTTGGGACATTTTTTTCTTAAGTATCGCAGGAGAGCAAGAGAGAGAGAGAGAGAGAGAGAGAGAGAGAGAGAAAGAGAGAGACAGAGAGAGAGACAGAGAGAGAGAGACAGAGAGAGAGACAGAGAGAGACAGAGAGAGAGACACACAGAAAGACAGAGAGAGAGAGAGAGAGAGAGAGGAGACAGAGAGACTCAAAATTAGATAGATAGATAGATAGATAGATAGATAGATAGATAGATAGATAGATAGATAGATAGATAGATAGATAGATAGATAAAGTTCGACGCAAACACACTACAGCAAGAAATCTGAGAGAATAAACTTTACTTTTGGGTAGTGAGTAGCACAAATTCTATTATCACATCTATGCCCTATTTCTTTACCTAAAGTTGAGTGCAGTATTTCTCTCTCAGTCTTGTCCCACAAGAAAAAAAAAGGCGCTCTAGCGAGTGTACAAACAGTAACACTGTTGTTAATACTAGCAAATGCGTACATTCCTTGTATGTTAACCACAAAGCACATTCCTTGCTCAAAATACGACGATTATTTTTTTCCGAAATGATGAAGGTTCGTAGCATACTATTTCAAACAAACGCCTGTCTCACCTCATCAACCAAGGATACACCACAGTAATGAATGGATAATGACTAATACCCATTCTCATAACTAAGAGAAGAAACTTTGTTCTAATGGGAACGAAAAAAAAAATTAAAGGGACAGGGGTAGTTGTTTGCCTCACTGCCTTATAAGTCCACAATATTTTTCTATAAAATTTAAACCGCATAGACTATATTTTTTCATTTCGCCTGACAGTTTCCTAAAAACAGCGGCTGGAATGTTGATGTTTTCACCCTGCGCACGGCGCCATTATGCGTACTGCATAACTTCAAAAAGAGAAGATAAGCTAGCAGACGACCGGTCCAAATAATTTGCGCACAAGTCTGTACATATCGTCTGCTAGTTATATCTCTCAATTTATGACGTCCCGCAGTTTGAGTAATAACAGGGGGTGAAAATTTAAGAGGAGTTTTCTCAAAAATGGTCATGTGGAAGGAAAATAATTACGGTTTAGGCTGTGAAATAAATATATATCCCTGTCCCTTTTAACTCTAATGGATGTTTTCTACAAATCTCCAGGGACTTTCGGCATGGGCGTATTCTTTCTAATGTCTCACCGTAAAACGCTTTGTATTTAAAAGAATTAATGTTAAGCCTACCTACATCCGGAATCCCCATTTCATTTCATGGTTGGAAGAGAAGTTCAACACGTCACCGTCCCCTAATACTGTCGTAAATGCAAATCTACCAATCAGTTACGACAGTGTTAGGAGACGGTGACGAACAATGGGTGTTGGTAGTGTCTACGGTGACTGAGCAGGGATGGAATGAACTCCGTTCACATGAACTAAGTTCGGAGCCAAGTTCCTAGCTTCAGATTGATAGTGATCGCGAGTGGGATTTATAATGCTTCATGAACGGAATGGAACTGAGTTCTTTTTTTCAAGACTGTTGCAAGTCCGTTGCAAGTCCGATCAGACATAGATGGTGAGGGTTTTTGCTGTCTTCATTTTGCCGGTGATTGTGCTCGCCGCAATGCGATCACCAGCCAGTTGTGTAAACATTAAATTACAAGTAGCTCTTGACCTGTCAGCTATAACGATACTCGTTGTTAGAGCACAATTACTTTATTGCTCCTGTCCATTGAAGAGTTGGAAGATAAGTGGTTCAACAGTGGATGTTGGTAGCGTGTGAATTTCTCTGACGACTGAGCAGGGATGGAGAGAACTCTGTTCACATGAACTTGTATGTGTTTAAGTGCAAGTGCTGCGCGTGTAAGCGAGTGTGTTTGTGTTGAATACGTGTTCATGTAGCTGTAAATGTAAAGCGCTTCAAGCTCTCCGGGTATGAAGTGCTATATGACTGCACTTTATAATTATTATTAGTACTACACCTTTGTCACTGCTAAATGAAACGACCCTGTCTTGTTCACCATGTTTAACGTTGTGTGTACGTTTTGCTGAGTTACCAAATGAAGCTTAACGGCCTTTGGTTGAAGAGGGGGGCGGGAAAGCTTGTGGTGTGTGTGAGTCTCGTGCTTAGCGCTATGACTGCTAGTCTTCTGTTCCGCTTCGGGAAAGACCCCAGCCACTAAGCCACTTTTTTTTTAAGTGGCAGCGTGGTCGTGTATAGACGTCTACCTGATTCCAAACTGACGGCAGGGGTTCGATTCCCACCACATCACTTTCTTTCCTTCTTCCATTTTTTCTCTGCATTTGTCTTCATGAGCACTTCCCCGTTTATCCTACCTTGTGTGAGCATCTGTTTGCGTCTGCTCACTCCTTACTTCTGTTATTAAAGTGCTCAGTTTCCACCTTTACTACACCTATGATTATTAGTAGTATTATGTATAGACAATAGGTAAAACTTCGACGGATTAATATTGGTTAGACTGAGCTTACGCTATAACTTAGTATGCAGATTAATATTTATCATTATTTTTTTTTTTACTTATAAATCAGTTACCCTGTATATACCATTATTATTTGTCAAAAGGGTATGAATACTAGTAATTTTTTTTTTCACTCACAACTAATAATAATAATAATAATAATAATAATGATAATAATAAAGCGGTTTATAAGTCTCGTATCCAGGCTACTGCCCGCTCACGCGACTTCACACTATCATTACCCCAGCAGGCCNATAATAATAATAATAATAATAATAATAAAGCATCGGTTTATAAGTCTCGTATCCAGGCTACTGCCCGCTCACTCGACTTCACACTATCATTACCCCAGCAGGCCTGATCACTCTAGGACTTTCTCGACTCCCTGGGGAGCTTACGGTGCCGCTGCCATTTATAGGCACCGATCACTAGCATTCTGACAATATCGTCCACTGCCTAAAGCCAGGTACCCATTTTACAGACATGTGGTCTGAGGAAAATGAGAATGAAATGCTTTCCCAAGGCACTTACAACATGACCGTAGTCGGGAATCGAACTCACGACCTTTAGATCTTGAGTCCAACGCCGTAACTATTAGGCCACGCTGCTCCACACACTAGATGGTCACATTTTTAGCATTTTTTTACCTCCCTAAATCATTTGAAAAGTATGTTTTCACCAACTCTAGTGAAAAATCGTTAGGTGTGGCAGCAGTGCTGCGGAAAATGTGCTATAGGAGGGGAATGGGATCCCATGTGTTCCTTTCCTTGCTGTGCTGTGTGCTCAGGAACTTCCGGCTCTAGGGCTGGTGTGTTTGCACACATTTGTCCACTCAAAAGGTCCCAGTACTGTCAATACAGTTCCACCTCTGAGTCCACGACAACACTCTGGTATGCGTCATGCAAATATTGACTTTTCTGCCATAACAGCTCTACCAAACTAGAGTCATATTATTTAGATGATCTACCGAAAATCTCGCAGACTTTCTAATCACCAATTGCCAGGTAAAAAGGGGAGATGGTATTCACAATGAAATGCTTTTGAAGAAAAAGAATACAGTTTGTGCCGAGATGAGGTGGATGATAAATTCCATACTTTTTTTTTGCACACATCCAGTTGCTAAACAGAAAAAAAAAATTACATACAACCAAACCTTCACTATAACCGCCAAAATTTCTTTAAAAAAAAAAGAAAAAGCGTGGCCGATTGGTTGCGGTGTTGGACTCAAGATCTAAAGGTCGTGGGTTCGATTCCCGACCACCGTCATGTTGTAGGTGTCTTGGGAAAGGATTTCATTCATATTTTCCCTATTCCACCCGTCAGTAAAATGGGTATCTGGTTTTAGGCAGTGAAAGATGTTATCAGAAAGCTAACGATCAGCGCCTGTAAATGGTTGCGGCACTGCATGCTCCCCAGGGAGTGGAGAAAGTCTTAGAGTGAACAGGCCCTACGGGGTAATACTGATGTGAAATCGCGTAAGCGGGTATTAGCCTAAATACCAGTTTTATAAAACCGCATTATTATTTTTATCAATACTTTGTAATTGAGTCTATTGCAAAATGACTCGCTGCAAGTTTCCTAGAGGACAAAACAATGTACAGTGGAACCCGCTCCGGGACGGCTCCGTTCCCGACGTTTCTTTCATATTAAGGGATATCATTACTTGTTGATAGTGAGGTGTGACAACGGAGTCAGATTTAAATTGTATCTGTACTGTTTAAAATATACTTATTGCAGTCTAACTGCATTTTCAGTAGTCTTGCAGAGCATATTATTGGTCATTCTTTTGCGGGGAACAGGATTTTTGGTTGGCCTCAAAGAAGCACCTAAACCTTCTCACCATTCTCCTTTGAAAATTAAAAAAACAATTTCTTTTAAAGACCGAGACATGTCTACATAGAGGGAAAGAAATAATATATGTTAAAATAAAACTGAGAGAATATGAAAGGTCTAGCATCTCTGAAGTCGAGATGTTCGCCGTCCTCCATTCAA
>JAWQUT010000370.1:499725-511513 GCA_033807755.1 Ellobium chinense | reverse complement strand
ACACACACACACACACACACACACACACACACACAAACACACACCTGTTGCCTGTTGGTATGACGGAGTTTGCCCCAAAGCTTACCTCCTGATTTAAGGCACAGGGGGGCTCCGAAGACAAAGCCTTTAAGCGGATCCCTCATAATAACGGGTTTGAATGGAACATAAAATATCTAATAAACTATTCTGGCTAGGTGACTCCAACCTGTGATCACGTTTCTCCTGTCTACGTGATAGCTCAGTCACCACTGCTCGTATGCAAAATCCCTACGTTAGTCAACGCAATGCGGTAACCATGGGAAACTCCCAAAACATTAGTAGTGTTCACTGTGGTTAACGCAGTACGTTAAATAACGTATGGATAATGCATACGGTCACAGAGCTCCTGAGCGACATTCAGGTATGAAGATGACAATTTTTTTTTTGAACTGTTGGCTGTATAAGGTTTTACATCTCTCATGAACTTATCCAGGGGTCCCATGCCATAATATTTTCCACACATGTTGAGTTCTTCCTCCAAATTTTCACAGAAAGAAAAATGCCCCTAAACCAATTAAATTTTGAGAACTTGGGCAGTGAAGCAGGCTACCTAATATTTTAGGCCTTTAAACTGGGTAACCTTAACCACCTAGCAATAACCACAAATTTTACACTTAAGTGGCTACACTTTACTTATTCCCAGTCTAAAAATGTATTTGCACCTATCTAAGCCTTTGAATTTCAAATCCAATCCCTTTCCCCCTCCCCATGGCCAGTTTTCTGAATTTATAAGGACTATTTAAAATTTGCATATTTTTATGCCAAGTGCTACTGGAATCCTTATACCTTCAGACAGTCCCAGGTTCGATAACCGGTCAAGTGGCTGTTTTTTCCGACCTTTTTTAAAATCTCCTTTCTTTTTTGTTTCTTCATGTACTACTTAATGTATTTATTTAGAATTCATTTAGCCTCACGTTTTCCTCTCAGGCATTCTACAATTTGCTTTTTGGTGGATTTCTTCATTACAGTAATATATATAAATTATTGGTATTCTCTCTCGCTCTCTCTCTCTCTCTTTCACTTCCTCCATCTTGCTGTCTCTTCTTTTCTCTTCTCTGTCTCCTTCTCTACTCGCAGCACAAAGGGGTCCCATTCTTTCCTTCCCTCCTTTCCCTTGCATCATGCTGCCCTGATCAACTGCTGATTTTGCTTAGCCTTACGAGCTTCCCTTGAAATAGTTGGAATCCAGCAACTCTACGTGCGCTGATAAAAGGGCTTATTTTTGCCAAAATCTGAGTTTTGAGAAAATTGAGTGGTTGTATTTGAAACATGCTCTATGTCTAAACAACATGTTTGGTGGATATCTGTATATATATCAAAGGTATTTGCATTTCGCAAAAAATATTTTGATGGGAGATGAAATTTGATTTGGTCATTGATATATAATATAAAAAGTAACTTTGGCATGAAAAACGACATATTAAGCCCTCATGTCAGAAGACAATAGACCTATCTCCAGCCCAAAGTAGCACGTACCCTACATCCGCCCCTGTTTACGCCCCTCACAGGCTGCAGCCCTAAACAAGAAAAACCTAGCAAGGGCACACCGTGGCAGTTCAAATACTGAGAACCTCGTATTAATCAGTCTCACGAGTAGGTGGCTTTGACGTCACAGACATCAGATACCTCAGGAGAATGCATTATTTTATGGTATCGTCTCCTTCACGTGATGTATGTGTCCTTTGCATCCGTGTGCATTGTGCATCCTTCACCTGACACCTCCTCTGAAAAACCCACTATATATTCCATAAGAAAACGAAAGTATTGAAAGAATGAAAAGTTTCAGTTACCGGGTTGTCTTTTTATGCGTTTCTATTTCTTTCTTTTACCTAAAGATCAATGCATAAATTGACTTCATGTTAAAAAAAATTATACCAAACTATCGGGACCCAGCTATGTGCTGAAGGACACAAGAAATATCTTCATATACTCCTCTAATCAACCAACTTTTGTAAGTATGAGGATGCCAATGCTTTTTTCACTCTTGGCTATAATTTATAAGGTTTTACACGTCCTTAACTTATCCAGGGGTCCCATGCCAGAATACTTTCTACTCATGTTGTTTAGCCCTTCCTCCAAAGAAAAATGCCCCTAAACCAATTACATTTTTGAGAACTTAGGCAGTGAAGCAGGCTACCTCATATTTTAGGCCGTATTACTCCGGAGGCAAGGTAATATTACCCACCTAGCAAAACCACAAAGTTTACACCTGGACGGTTAAACTTCACTTATTCTGAGTCTACAAATGTATTTGCACCTATCTAGGCTATTGAAATTCATATTCCAACCCCTTTCCCCCGCCCTCCCCACGGTCAATTTGCTGCTTTTATGGGACGATTTAAAACTGCATACTTTTATTCCAGGTGCTGTTGGCATCTTCATACCTAAAGAAGTGGTTTTCCTTCCACAAGGATCTAATTTTCACGAATTTCGTTCTTTAGCTCGACTCGCAAAAATTTCTTCCTGCGAAAGAAAAATAGCTCCTTTCAAACATTTTCAAAGGGCTTTTTCCTAACCTTTTCTCCATTGTTTTAATTATTTGATTGCAAGAGCAAAAATCTCCTAGTTAAGTTAGCAAACTTCATAGAAAGTGTGCTACAAAATTTCAGCAGGGAGTTAAGATACTTTTATGAATGGAAATTAGAATAACTGCTGGGAATGAATGGAGACTTGTATTAGTGGATGTTCTGTATAGATTGTACTGCGTAAAATGTAACATGTCATGATGGTTTATAATCTGTGTATGTCCCGTCAAATGTATCATCCGCCTATGAATCACTGTTGTGGTCTAGGCTTGTGAAGAATAAACTTCTTAAACTTTGTTACCAGCCTTCCACCTCGTACCATTGTGTTTTCGTAAAATAGGTGGTATAGACAGTAAATAGTGCGGAACTGACTCTGTTGTGTGCAGTCTTAATGCATGACAAAGCACGACTGCTTTTCGATTGTTATGGGCAGTTCTGTAATGTCTTTCCCAATTACTCTAGACTTCTGAGCCAAAGTTGTCGAGAAATTTTGACCTCGCAAAAAATAACTCTTTCCACAGTTCGCGCCAAGGGGGCGCAATGTAGCATTTTGGGAAAAAGCCAGAAGTATTCATGGTTGTTTCCCTTCACGAGATTTCTTCCTCCCCACCCTCCCCACTGGTATGAAGCTGTCAATCGTACCTGGCATAAGGGCATTGCACTTTTAAATAGTACCAATAAAATCGGAAAATTGGCCATGGGAAGGGGGGAAAGCGGTTGGATTTCACCATCATAGGCTTAGGTAGATACACGTTCTTTTGCATGTTTGGAATAGGTGGGGTTTTGCCTCTCAAGTATAAACTGTGTGATTGTTGCTAGGTGGGTAAGGCCACTTTGTTTACCGTGTGAAAATGCCAAAAATATTAAGTAGCCTAATTCGCTACCAAAGTACCTAAAATCTAATTGGTCTTGGGGCAGTTATTGTACCTGTCAAGATTTGGAGGAAGAGTTAAAACAACATGTGTAGAGGATATGTTGGCAACAGCCTCCTTGATAAGTTAACGAGGTGTGTAAAACCTTGTATAGCCAACGGTAGAAAAACCACTGATATCTTCCTATCTTGACTCTTCACTTCATTTCATGTTTTGTGGACGGGATAAGGAGTCATAGATTTTTCATTCTATCTCTCCCCTCTCTTTCATTCCTCAGAAATCGTCCCTTCCTTCCTCCACAGGAATGTTCTTTGCCCTTGATTTCTCAGCCCTTCTGATTTAGGTCTTCGGCTATTATAGTTTTTTTCCCCTCTTTGGGCCCCAGAGATGAACGATTTTGTTCTGCGAATTCAACAAAGATTTTTTTAGATTTATTTTATGTCTTATAGAAGTTAAAGTACTTTCAATTCATTACTCTATTTTAAAAAAAAATCGAAGATTGACAGAAAATCAGGTTCTTTTTGTTTCTTTTTTTGTTTTTCTTTGTGACCATTTGCATTGAATATGCCTCTGTGTGCAACTCTGCTGCAGCTCTCTGTGGAGTTGATATGGAAGATTGCACGCCACAGTGCAGAAAGGTGCTTCGATTATTGTGGTGTTTTACCCTCGGCAAGTGATTATTGGACTAAGCTGCACAGACCATGTTGGAAGAAAGAGACCATCATTCAGAGAAGGCTGCAGCCCATAGAATGACCTATAACTGTATTCGCAATGTGGCTATTTCATCTCGTCTTTTGCTCACGTACTGACGAACTGTTGTCATCCCTTCTGTCTGTCTGTCTGTCTGTCTGTCTGTCTGTCTGTCTGTCTGTCTGTCTGTCATGTATAATTACATTGTGGAGATGTGTGGTCCCTCCTGTCTGTCTGTCTGTCTGTCTGTCTGTCATGTATAATTAAATTGTGGGGATAATGGCGATTGCAAGAATACATTGGTATGATTGATTGTCCAGCGATGTATTGTCTACTCAATGTCAGAAACTAAATTCTCTTCTAGCACGCTTGGTGGTGTAATAAAAGGCAGAGGAACGTAGTTGTGAAAGGGTTGTGGGGGGAGGGGAGAGGGGAGGCGTTGGTAGATAATCTAGCAGAATTTTGGGGAAATTGCGGCTCAAGCTTTTAATATCAGAAGGAGAGAGTGAGTGAGTGAGTGAAAGTAGGAGCAAGAGAGTGTGAGAAAGCGAGAGAGACAGGGAAGGGGGGAGAGGGAGACTGTGTGTGTAGAGAGAGACAGGAAGAGCAAGTGAGAGACTGTGTGTGTGTAGAGAGAGAGAGAAAGAGAGAAAGAGAGAGAGAAAGAGAGAGAGAGAAAGAAAGAAAAGAGAGAGAGAGAGAAAGAAAGAGAGAGAGAGAGAGAGAGAGAGAGAGAGAGAGAGAGACAGAGAGAGAGAGAGAGAATCGGCGAAAGAGNAGAGAGAGAGAGAGAGAGAAAGTGAACGCCATTTAATAATTTAATATAAGGCCAATAATTTTTTCCTTTTTTTTTCATTCCTTCTGTATTGTTGCATAATTATTTTGTTATGTGGTTGGCTTCGACCTAAATACACAAACTGAAACTGAAACTGAAACTGAAACTGTCGATCAAGATGTTCTTCTTCTATCTCTCTGTTAGGTCGTCTGTCAGCCTTCCTGTCTGTCAGTCCTGTCCATCAGCCTGTCTGTCTGTCTGTCTGTCTGCTGTCTGTCTGTCAACATGTACCCCTGTCAGTCTGCCTTTCACTGTTTATCAGTATGTGTCTCTGTTTGTCTGTCTGTCTGTCTGTCTGTCTAGCAGTCTGTTTGTCCGTCTGCTTATTTGTATGTCAACAGATCTGTGTATCAGCATATTATTGTCTGTCTGGTTGGCTATTAGTCTGCGTTTCTGTCTGTCTGTCTGTCTGTCTGTCTATCTGTCTGTCTGTCTGTCTTCACGTCAACTCTGTTATCTTCAACAACCTTGAAACATCCCCACTGTCAATTAATTAGCCCCAGACATTTTCTTTATCTTCCTCCACGTCCGTTTTAAGACCACGGCAAATCACATCCTGTTTCCCTCCGTTGCTATGGCAACAGAAGTAAACATTAACAGCTGCTCAGCTCCTGGTGTGATGCGCTGTGCTATCTTGTCCAGCGACGTCCTTGGGATTTATCGCTCCCGAGAGGCGATACATGCCACTGTCACTGCTATATGCTGGATATTCAAACATCTAATCGCGTGAAAATGCATGTTCCTTCCTGTCGACTGTCGCTAAAGAATGAGAATATAATATTATGACCATTTTCAGTATACACTTGTATTTATTGGGATAAGTATGAAAGATAGATCGTTACAATAATAATCATCACTTATCGCGTATTCGTATCAGAGTTAGACTAAAGGCATCGTTATGTTTCACACTAACAAGCCATAATTTGACAAAAATGGGTAATAGTCAGGGAAACATAGCAGTACTTCATTAAAAAAATTCTGCTAGGGCCTGTATTGTTTAAAACTAATCGTCAGATTACTGTGCATCATTTTCTCATTAAAAAAACAAAAAGAAAAGAAAATAGTGTATCTGCTTTCATTCTGTAAACGGCATCATAGTTGACTAAATTTTACTCTACAGTAATACCGATTAGTCTAGATCTAGAAATCAATTCTCTTATTAATATATAAAAAAAAACTTTCTCGTTTCAGAAATTTAATCACAGTTATGCCACAATGAGGATTTTTGTCTTGTATATTATTATTTCTCAAGCACAAGTGCTGAAGGCAGCTCTAGAGTACTCGCATACACGAACAAAATAATGGGGAATTGTAATTACAAATTGTTGTTGCTTTCTTTAAATTTTCGGTTATTCACCAAATACCCAAAAGAAACAACTACAAATTACCACACAACGATTTTTGTGAATTTTTGACTGTAGTCTGTTCTATGGCTTCTTGGCAGCGCCCTCATTGTCAGGAATTTGATTTTTTTTTATTACTTTTGTGTAGATTAATGCAAAATTTCAGCTTTAATTCACTCCAATTTATGATGTCCTAAGTGCAGAACAGGTATCCTGAGATAAAGAGCTTCACCTTTTTCCCCTCTCTGTTTCATACCATTTGCATTAAGTAGAAAATTAACCCTCTAAGTCCCAATAGAAAAAAATGTTTATATAGTCACAAAGCTGGTTCTTTTAGATATTTTGAGTAAATGGTTTAGATCTTTTCAACTTACTGAAAATCATATATTGTCTAGATGATTTATTGTTTTCTAGTAATATGTAGTATTATACGCTAGTTCTTTGAGGAATCATTTCCACATATATCTCTTGTTATGGAAACACTAAGCTCATGTGCCATATACGGCACAGTGGGTATTAGAGGGTTAAATATAACCTTTCATTCTGAACAGCAGCTCCTGTATACAGTGTAAGTTCAGTGGGTGCTAAAAAGTATACTATGAAGTTAAGTTCGACCTTTTAAAATATCAATAGGCGTATTTTCCTTGTCACAATCATAACGATGGTAGGGAAGCAAACTATCGTATCTAAACATGGCCGTATCTCGAGATACGATAGTTTGCTTTCCTACCCTCGATAACATGAGGCAGTTTTAACTTTCGTGGATCAATTCCAAAATTCCAGCTCATTATACTGCATTGATCGATGTCGTAAGAAGTTTGAGTTTGACTTAATCTATCTATCTATCTATCTATCTATCTATCTATCTATCTATCTATCTATCTATCTATCTATCTATCTATCTATCTATAAATTGGAGGTATTGGCTCAGAAATATAATAATAAATAATACATAAATCAGAGAAATTAATTAATTGCAAGTTACCATCTTTTGATCATCTTTACAGCAAATTATCTTTGAAAAAGGCCCTAACAGTAGTTAAAGACAGTGCTCATCCCCTGAAAGAAGGCTATATTTATATTTTAATCTAAAAGAAGCAACCCGTTTTTACTACCTTATGCTAGAACTGAGCGCTACCGCAAATCTTTCCTGCCTTCAACATCAAGACAATTAAGGCCTTACAGTCTATGATATGCTGTGAGAATGGGTCAGTATGCCGCTGTGTGCGTGTGTGTGTGTGTGTGTGTGTGTGTGTGTGTGTGTGTGTGTGTGTGTGTGTGAGTGTGTGTGTGTGTGTGTGTGCGCGCGCGTGTGCGTGCGTGTGCTGGTGTTATGTAGGTCTGAGTGAGTGGGTGTGCAGACCTATGCTGTGTCTGGTTGTGATGAGTTTCATTCTTACAATGATGTAATACGTATGTTATTCATTCATCTTTTGTTGTTATGCACTTGTTCAAAACAAATTTCCATGCATGAAACAATAAAGTTTATCTTATCTTATCCTAAATATCGTCGGTTTCTTGACGAACCGTCCTATCGGTGGCCTACGCACGGAACCTACTTTTGAGCTAGAGCGTTTCAAAGTTTGAGGCAGTCCTTAACCCACCCTAACTCTTCAGAGACGCGCTATGATCATGTAATATACCTGAATATTTAGCTTATTGTCATACCGCTGGTATCAATACGATGAATAGACTATCAGAGTTTTTTTCATAAGTGTTGTTTTTTCCGATAGGACGGTTCGTCAAAAAACAAAAACGAACGCCGAGGGCCGATAGGACACCCTGAGCGAGGGATTAGACGGTTCGTCAAAGAGAAAGATGGTGGTTGAGCTATAGACAGGACACTCCCACGGCTGTTGGCCGTTGGTAGAAACGTATTTGGGTCACGAATCTGGTTGCTTTGAAATTTTTAATTTTTTCTTTAGAAAGAATAATATAAAATAATGTAATTATTATATTAGGCGTTCAGTTCGAATTTGTGAAATGTTTGACTGTGAGAAGTTCTCTTCTGTGACTGTTTCAGCTTTTGGGAATCACCTCCGAAATTTGTGGTAATATTATATTATCCAGACTGAGTTCGTGATCTGTTCGAATTCATGATTTTTTTTTAAACTTCAGAGATCGGCTCTTCAAAGCCCAAATGGTCATCACCCTCTTTCCCCTTTCCACTGTGATAATTTGCCTCAGGACTGTTAAGACAACAAATTTTGACTGTCAAGGTTTAACCTCTTGATTGCGATGCGAACGAATTCGTCCGCGTGAGGGGCACTGCAATGAGATCGATGGTAATTTCTTTCTGGTTTAACATGCCGGAAAAATCTGACATGTAGTTTCCAGGTATGAAGATGCCAATAGCACCTGGCATTAAAATAGGCAATTTTAAATAGTCCCTACAAAATCAGAAAACTGGCCATGGGGAGGTCGGGGGGAAGGGGTTGGATTTTAATTTTAAAGGCTTAGCTAGGTGCAAATATATGTGTAGACTCAGAATAGGTGAGGTTTAGTCACTCAAGTATAAAATTTGTGGTTGTTGCTAAATGGGTAAGGTTACCCTGTTTACTGAGTGAAAAGGCCTAAAATATTAGGTTGTCTGCTTCCCTGCCTAAGTTCTCAAAACCTAACTGGTTCAGGGGCATTTTTTATTTTGTGTCAAAATTTGGAGGAAGAGCTAAACAACATGTTTGGAATGTATATTGATACGGCACCCCAGGATACGTTAATGAGAGGTGTAAAACCTAATATAGCCAACAGTGAAAAAAACATTGGCATCTTCATATCTCCAAAAAATGAGTACCTGTACGTCACAGCCGGATATATGGGTCAGTTTTAACCCACGTTTTGAATACCACTAACATTTGTAACTCAGAGGTCAGATGGTTAACTGATGAATATGTATTCCAAATATATGGTCGGACAAAACCTGAATCATCTCAATTTCGTGCCTGCCGATCTCAAATTTTGTCCCTACGGTATTCCATACTTTTTAAGCCTACGCCCTATGTCGCGAGACCTTCAGACTTGAACGGCTGGTACCATTGTGTAGTCGGTTGACTTTAGACATAGAGATACTTTGTTGTCAGAATGAGTACCGATTCTGAGGCAGTTAAAACTTCATTTTTGCATTTCAAGCGACTGATTTCAGCTTACAGACTTCATTTCAACATAGATTCAGAATGCGTGAGCCTATCGAATACGAAGCTTAACTGACTTCGAATCAAATGGTTTCGTCACGATTCTTAGGGCCTCGACACTAAACCTTTGCTGGTGTCAATAAGTAATCGGGTCTGCCCAGTAGTGGGCTGCTCTCAGAGAAGGATTGATTTTTAATGCTAAAAGGGGAGAGAAATGAGTCAGTAAGGGGAAATAATCCAGGTATAACACCACCACGTGCTGTGACTGGAAGCGCACGCGCATCTGTCACAATAGCTGCGCACTGGTAGGCTACGCGCGTAGGCTTATTGTTGCCTTGACCCTTTGTCAGCTATTGAAGTATTCTTGTGCCGTCAGAATGGAAACATAACTCACAACAATGACAGTCAACTGCGATACCCGGTTCAAGGATAATCGCGTATTCACTTCCTTTCTCTGAATGGGGTTTTCTGTTGTTCTCACTCGCTAGAAACCCACAGGTAGGTGGACCATGTCATTTCTGTTTTATTTAAATTTCACATAAGAATGACGGGAAGTGTACGCTCGTACTACGATTTTGAGTCACGGTATCTATCTTAATACAAGTGAAGATTTACGACATTGCCACCCCGCTTTTCTGTATTCCTTCCTCTTTGATACCGATCGTATGGCCTTCAGGATTTCATTCACCGCTTGGTTTTGATCGTTTCGAGGACGCCATCACATAAAAATCTACCAAAAACTGAAGAATTAAAAATTGTTTATAAATCAATAAGTTCGGATTTTCATCAGCTGCCGAGGTCAGTTTTGTACTAACTTCAGGGACGTTCATTTGCAGTGCGAAAAGGTGCGAGCTCATGTCTAGATAACGTAATGCCCTCTGTCGCTGTCGTTAGCAAGTAGGCTACTAAGTACCATTAGGATTGTTATCCTCTACTGCTCACCCATACCATTCCCAACCGCAGAATGGGGAATTAATGAAGTAGTCAGCTATTGTCGAACTATCGCCCGTGTCGGCGCGCGAGGTCGCATTTCGCAGATTAGGTCATTTGCAAAGTTTGCTATTTTTGTGTCAGAATTTTAGGGCCGGTTCTTATGACAGTTTCGGAAATAATGTGGATACAGTATGTATAAGGGATATTGTACGTGGGATAATGAAATGTGTGATAATCTAAGTTATATTAATAAAACGCTTCTGCCAAATTTGTGTCACGGATTTCTTGAGAACTACGTAACGTAAAAACATGCGGTTTTCACCTAAATTCGTAGAAAAATACACAAAAGGTAACTATACACATCAGTCCTCTTTATTTTTTTTTCACCCTTTTACGCAAAAAGAATGTGTATAGCAACGAAATACATTCTCCGATAGATCTTTTCAATCCGCCCGATTCGCCAATCGTCCAACTTTTTCACGGAGTCTAATGCATTCGTCTATGATGCCTTTCGGTGCGCTAGGTATTCTTTCGCCGCTGGTGTCTGCCCATTTGTAAAATGGGGTGTTAGTCTTGTAATATATAACTTACGGATTGAGAATCCACCCCTCTGAATCAGCCACCGAGAACAAACAATCCCGTATTTGCAATGGCTTTATAGTTAGACTAGAAATCATGATTGACTGAATAATAAGATAAGACAAGACAAGACAAGACAAGACAAGACAAGACAAGACAAAGACAAGACAAGACAAGACAAGACAAGACAAGACAAGACAAGATAAGATAAGATAAGATATGATAAGATAAGATATAACGTTATTATCCAATTACTGGAAATTTGCTCTCACAGCATGTTTGACAATAATACAATACATTAACCCAAATACATAAATGACATCATTACATAGAAAACAGAGCTGCAAAGGAAGTAAAAAATGATTGTCAGCTGGTTTAGTTTAGTCACATAGAAAGCTTTTTTTTTTTCAGCTTCTCGTAGAGATCAGTTTCTGATAAGTAGGGTCTCTGCATGCTCAAAATAACAACAACAACAACAACAACAACAACAACAACAACAACAACAACAGGTTTTAAGTGATCCCGTTTTGCCACAACTCCGTGTATGAGGAATATGGCGCTGTAGGTCAACGCGGAGGTTATTAAATGGGTGAAATTTAACCCCTTGGCTATGTATGACGTCTGGGTACGTCCTAACTCATACCGGCAATTTTTTCCCGGATTCCCCAGCCTGATGTTTGGTTTCGGACGCAGCACTTACTGGGAGAGTTCCAAGATATTGCCACCAATCCAGTGCTTAAAAAAACCCAAAAAAGCATGAAGTAACTAAGGGTTAAAAATTGCCTCTAGTTGGGAGAGAGAGAGAGAGAGAGAGAGAGAGAGAGAGAGAGAGAGAGAGAGA
>JAWQUT010000370.1:441536-472044 GCA_033807755.1 Ellobium chinense | reverse complement strand
AGAACGCAGGAAAGGGGTTAAAAAGTAGAGGAGAAAGGTTTTCTTGAAAAATAATATCTACTAAGCCACTAGTAGGTGGGGTCTCTGCAAGACAGCTGCTGACAAGCAAGCACACCCTCTGCACAGTATTATAGGATTAATCCGGCGTATGTTTTCACAACGCAAGTCCCAAGAATGGTTGTCATAAGAAACGCAAACCCCCACAGTGTCACTCAGACTGAATGAATGTTTGATTGTTTGGTCTGTTCATTGCACCCATGTCAGTGACAGCGGTTCTCATGTTATCAGCGTTGAAGTACCCTTACCTCAGCGCAAAAATGTTGTACACTTTTAAATTATGTCTTGTGTCAACTGTGTGGAGCTAAAATACAATAATTATAACGCAGTGATTTTCATCTTTTATATCATCGTTTAAAGCCCATCTTTTCATGAATTATTGGAAAATTTGATGACTGTTGTAGATCTAGTGGCATGGGTGGGCATAGGTGTAAGCTTGCAGTGATAATATGCAGTGTATGAGTACACATGCCGATTGGTACAACTGTTGTTATGTTTGATAGTGTGCTTGCGTGTATCTATACGAGCGTATGCCTGTAAAACGTTTAAAGCATATTGTTAAGGGATGTGCGCTCTATAGCAGAATTTTAAACCTACTAGATTAGTAACGAGTAGGGAGGTAGCGTGGTCATGCGGCTTTTGAGCGGTTTTCATGAACTGAAGACTCCAAGTCTGTGTGTTCGATTTCAAGGCCTGACGGTTTATATTGTGGGGTCCTAGGGAAAGACTTCATTCCTTAAGTCCGACTCGACTCAGGCGTGAATAGGTAGCTGCCTTTTGAGCCAGGGGATTTGGGGAGCTGCTCTGGACGATTATCAATTATTGCGTCATAGATTTGATTTAATAATATAGCAGTATTATGTATGTATGTATGTATGTATGTATGTATGTATGTATGTATGTGTATGTATGTATGTATGTATGTATGTATGTAATGTATGTGTATATATATATGTATATATATCTTCTAAATATTCCTACCTGATTTTTTTGCTGTCTGTCTTTTAAGTCACTGCATCAAATACTCTGCCTCAGCATTCGGACACTGTTAGGAAATAATACGTCCATATTCCCGTCCAATCAGATCTGTGACTAATTTCCTCTTTTTCATTGCTTTCACCCCTTCTCCCCCCCCCCCCCCNCCTTTCCCGCTCCCGTCCCCTTCCAGCCTTCTTTTTTTTTTCTTTCCGGCTGCTGTTATTGCCACATCCGCCTTCTTTCATTCAGCACACATGTACCAGTAAGATCAATCGGTTTGTATTTTTTTTTCATCAACCATTTTCTCTTATTTCGCTAGTGGCGGAAATCGAAGGTTGTATTCTCTAGAGATCGATACTTATTTTCTCAAATATCAACGTCAACGGCTGTGGGAAAACCAAGGATTCATTAATGTATTTTTTAGGCTCGGCATATATTTAGGGATGCCTTTAACAACGATGCAGGGGGTCCCTCATTAAGTTACAATACGTTTTAGAAATTTAATTCTTTTTGTTGGCCGTAGCTATTTCAGGCAAACGACGTCAAGCAATTTGTGGTCCTTAAAAACTTAAGTGGAAAATTTCGGCCTTTAAGAAAGAAAACTGGCATATTAATTCTTTCGCTCTTAATGAGGGTCAACTGATTCGCCTTCTCATGCATGCTGCTTCTTTTCGCCATGTCAGGAAATTACTAGGAGTTCATAAGTCTCTACCTAGGCTTGTTTGACGTGAGGGCTACGCTTGTTTAGTTCCCGCTGGTGCGCGGATTCTGTGGGCGGTCCCACGGAGATTCTAAGCAATGGAAGTATCAGTCTCTAAACAAGCCAAGATGGCTGCGACTGATGCGGAAGTTCTAGAAAAGAGTGCGCTGATTGGCGAGTAATGTATGCTATACTTAACTCTTTGTCTCATTTATATGCATACGTGTCACCGTTAATTCGTGCCACATCCTCCTCCGACACAATACCGTTGATAAACAAATTTCCACTAACAGATTTGAAACCGTAGATGGTAACCACCATTTTGCCAAGCTTCTACTTCCGCAAAGCAAACAATACCAAATTTCTAATTAACGTCTAGAGGCTGCACACATTTCCTCGCCACGGTTAACGCTCAGCAGACCAGGGTACGTTTTTCAGCCAATTCACGTGTTTTAAATGAGTAAAATTAATTACAAAAGGTATTAATTTGGTATAAAAACTGGTCAGACAAAGCATGTGATCTTTCTGCGTAACTAAATCCTTCCATTCAAACGTTTCCCTCTTAATTTCACAGAAAATCCTGAAGTTTGTGAAGAAGAAGAAGTTGGATGAATAATGGCCTTTACGGATGACATCAAGTCTTCACGCTTGGGCAGAGCTTGTGATGGATTCTGAAGGTCAGGGACAAGAATATCGCCTTCCTTCCTTCCTTTGGCAGGACCACGGAGGTGCAGTAAATATGGGTTATATTGGGTGGCAAAACAAAAACAAAAACAAAAACAAACCTACTTTAATTCCTTAATGGAGTATTTTCGCTCTTTGAATTTTATGCAGTTAAAATTTAGCAGACATTTTTGGCTCGGGGCAATGCTGCCAAGCAAAAACAACAAAAAAAGAGACACTTGGGAGTCGTAACCCAAATGTGATCAAGGGAGTGTGTCAGGAATTCAAAGAACCGAAACATTTGTTAGATTGGGGTTTCTGCCTCTTAAGTGCTTTTGTTATCTTGCTCTCCGTGGGAGGAGAGTTTGGTATCATCTCTGGTAATGTTGCAAATTTCACATATCACCTAGTTTGGTTATGTTCCAGCTAAATTAAAAAAAAAGTGAAAAATATGTCTTGAAACTGTGCCTCTGGCATACTCGCCCTTTGACATTTATTTTTAAATGTCATAATAAAATGAATAAAGGTTCATGAACAACAGATCATATCTGTCTGTTACTCGACGTAATGTTACATACCGAGATAGCCAACTCAATATGGCACTGATTAAGTGATGAACGTATATTTTGTGTCTCCGTCAAAATTTGATGTTTGGTGGTTATGGTCCTCTTTGTAAAACGATTGAAAATGTTAATGAGCTCCCTGAAAGTTCCATTTCTAACAGTTCTGGAAGGAAACAAAATCTAACCCAGTACTTTTCTCTTTATCTCCTCAGACTTGACATCAAGAGCTAAGGAAACGTATTAGAAATGGAGAAATAGCAGCCGCTAATCTAAACAATCTCCAGGTTCAAATCCCCAGAGTCATTCGTGAATATTTAATGACAAGGTAGCCTCTTGCCATTCATCAAGTGAGCGGAAGAGCCTGTCATCTACCGCCGCTTGACCTTTCCAGCAACCGTTGTCTGACGGCATGAAAGAGGTCGTTCACCCACCATTCACGATGTCGACAAAAGACAGGAAGCAGTCAGCGTAATGGCGTTACAGTTTGCGAGATAGACGCCGTCAAAAATTGACAGGCTTTAAGCAGCTGTGTTATATATGAAAATCGTACAATCCAGCATATTCTATATCTTAGGCGAATGCAACCCTAGGTGCTAAAAGCTTTTTCGTCGTTAACAACAACGAAAGCATCAAAAGCATAGCATTAAAAAACAACAACAACAACAACAAAAAAGGCTTCGCTTTGACTTTTATCTTTGACAGCAAATATGGGTGCACTTTAAGTGCTAGAGAACTAATTATCATTTGAAATTAGCAGGGAAATACGACCGAAGTGCGAAATCAATCAGTATAATCACCGTCATCAATAACAAAGAAGAGTACAAGACATTGGACAATAGACATTGTCATGAAAAACAGCACCGTCATTTATCAAAACAAAGACTAACAAGCATCCTATAACAAGTCAGCTGACACAGGATGGTCACGTCATCTACAAAAACAGCAAATCTATCATCAAAAGAAATAACAACATCAGGCGGCGGCAACAGCACAGCAACAGCAACAGCAACAGCAGCAGCAGTGGTAGTATAACCAGCGGTACCATTCAAGTAATCACTGATAGATGCGGTTGCATGTCGTAGAGATGGATTCACTATGAGCACTGACGGACCCAGGCAAAGGCGTATGATCAGAGCGAGTAGACATGATCCCAACACTACACAGTTCGCCTTTGTACCACGACCACCCAATCCGGTACCGGCCATCACCGTTTCTAAAAATAGCATTAGCGTGGACAGTGACTCTGATAACCCCGTGAATCGGAGTCATATGTCAGATGACTTCGAGTCCTCAGAAAATAAAACTGCCCGGCAAAGTGGTGATGCCATTACTGATCATTCCCAGATCAGAGCCAAAACGTACAATGTGACCAAAAATTCAAATCGAAGAGCAAACTGGTTAGCGTCGCAAGGTAAAGGGAACTCAGATACCCAGAATACTCCTTTTCGGCGCGATGGAAACGGAACAGTTCCTCGTGAACATCAGTCTCTGGCATCTAAAAACGAGCCAGGCGCCGAGTCTTCTGAGGAAGAAGTCCTCATGGATTATCTTACACCTGACACATACGTGACTCAGCGTCCAGAAGAGGATGATGAATCCAATGAAGTGCCAAAGTCAGTCTTGCACAAGTCGACTTCGAAACCGAGCAAGTCACAGTGTGGGTCAGGTGACAAAAGAATCCGGAAAAGTTCTGCTGAACGTGTAGCTAAAGCTCATAGAAAAGACCTTTCAAAAACTGATAGTAATATCATTATGTCTGAAGGTGACAGACTTCCTACAGACAGAATGAAGACATTCCCGGAGTCATCCAGCTTGATGAGGAAAGAAGACACTTTTGTTGTAACGGACTGGAGAAATATAGCAGGCAATCTGAGCCCGTCAGAAGATCTCAGGCGAAGGAAAGCTCTAGCGCTGGCTAAAGCCAATGCCAGACACGTGCTGAAGAACTGGAAAGAGCGTCAGTTTTACCATCAGGCCAACGAGAGTCACTACAACTTCCAGAGTCGCCGTGACAATCCGGGTAGCCAACATCACCAGCGAGCATTTATAGAAAACGTGGGGACAGAAGTGAAAAATGATCGAGGAGAGAAGATCTATTTTCACTGGCGAGAAAACGAGGGTTCGGCGAGAACAAATCACTCACATTCCCCAAGAGGACCCTCCGCCTTAGGAAAATTGTATCATTACAAGAGAAAGAGATTGAAACATAAATATAGCCCAGTTGGGGCCACCAAAAGTGCTCCCAACAAAAAAGACGGCCGCGAAAAGCATTCGTCACCAAGACATGGAGATAAAAAGAGAAGTAAGACATCAAACAGCGGCTTGAGTGACGAGGAAATGGATGATGATGTCACTCTTACTCCACGGAGTGTCTTGAATGAAAGGCAAAGCACCATGTGTAGTAGTGTTATGGGTAAGCCAAGGCTAAGCACACGACAAGCGTTCGTCGATAACGAAAATGCAGACTTCATGGACAGTCGAGCAGACTTAAGAAGTGGCCTCGTGTCAAAGGATGACACCGTTCATGAAAACAAACCTCAAAACAAGGACATAAAGATGATTGAAGAGGGTAATATAGATTCTGACAAAGAGAACGCAAACGTTAAGGTAACGCACATCTCGGGCATTGTCAATGGGGACATGACGTTATCAAGTGCCTCGCCGGAAGCGACCACCCTTGACGCCAAGTCGAAAATTGTTCCGAAAATTACTTCATTGGAGGCAGGAAGTTCAAAGATTGCAGGAAAAGTTCCCCTGAAGTCTATGAAAACCTCTTATGCTGCAAAAGCATCGGAACCTGTTCATGAGAAACCACCAGTGCCTTCCAAACAAGATTCCAAATTGTCATCCGTATCTAAACCGAACATCTCAAGTGTTAATGGAAGCAACAGAGCACTTGAGAGGCCGGAAATCGATCAGAAAGACGCTATCAGTGACACTTTGGGTAGCAGTAACAAGGTCTCAGGAAGAGATGAAACTAATCCTGGAATAAAACCCTCAACTCAAACAAGCCTTACCCACTCCATATTAAAATCTGGCACTCAGACAAATATCGATTCGGAGCTTACATCTCATGCAAACAGGAATGATGGTGCTCAGAGAACAGACAAAAGCACTTCCCAACATACAAGAGGTTGTGAAACACAGCTTCATGATAAGAACATGGAAGCTAAAGAGAGACCCCCCAATGAGCGGAAGGGACAAATGTTTCACAAGACTCGATCTGATGTAAACCACGAGGAAGCCAGGAAGTCGGGCCCCGAAGATAAAACTTCTCACAGGACAGATAACCACATTCCACTTGTGACCAATGGCCTTCAACCTCTCCGACAAAATTCTCGTCCAGGTATCGGGAATCAGAGCAAGCCAGAGCAAGCCTGTAACAAAACAAAGGTGGCTGGCACTCAGATATATAACAAGGCTGTCCCAGATCCATCTCAAATTAAAAGCCTGAACATGAAATCTAATCAGCGAGGCGAGAACATGAGAGCGGGGGCTAATGTGATTGCTGGTGCAGGTAATGAGCAAGCTCAGCATGAGGCAAGCTCAAAACCCGACGTAGATTCCAGCGATAGCGTGAACAAAATGAAGCTGTCAGAGAGTCCTCAGAGGCGAGTTAATGATGTTAAAAGCATGGGATTTGCCAGAGCCATTACCAAAATTAACGAGGAAAGTGATAAAGATGGACAGAAAACATCGGTGAGGACAGATCCTGAAAAGTACGGCAGGAATTTCGAGCGATATAATTCTAAGAACGTCAGTGTCGCACATTCTGTTGGAAAACAATACCAGCCAGTTTTGAACAACGCGAATAGAGCAAGGGACAGCAATTTTAAAGGAGGTGGCATAAACATAACCAAAATTTCACCTTCCTCATCGATGACCAAACTTGCTGGTCCGCCTTCTCCTCCAAAATATGGAAATAAATCGAACGATGGTGTAACGTTGACAAAGGAGGGGGATAAGACCAACGCCAAAATCTCGCCTTCTTCATCTTTGACCAAAATTGCTGATAACAAAAACTTTCGCATAGATAGTCGACGAGGTCTAGGAAACACAAGGGGCAACAATAGTAACAGCAACATCAGCAGCAACATCAACAACAGAGACAACAATACTAACAATAACAATAACAACAACAACAACAACAACACTAACACCAACAACAATAGCAGCAGCAACAACAATAAAGCACAAGAATCTCCTTCGAGATTTGCTGGAAATCGTCTTGAACCGTATACGGAAATTCAACACCGGAAGGTCAAATTTCGAGATCCCCCACAAAGGAACAAGGCCACCACCAACTTTCACAAGTCAACAAAAACAGAAAGTAGGCCCAAAGATCACAGAAGCTCGCAGGCTCCGCATCCTCACCGACCACACGTTGGTGGCGCCATCTCAAACAACCATCATCGCACTGGTCGATATGCTGTAAACAAAGCTAACAGGAGAGGTAACTGTAATAAGACATACGACAGTGAAAACCAATTTGATCAAACAGCGGAGCCTGAAGCACAGCGGAGCGTGACGGTGTCAAAGCAAACGGACGCCGATTCGCAATTCCTCAAAGGGACAGAACCATCACAACAGCAGGACGCCCGCGTTGCCAAGACAACGGAACAAAACAGCAGAAACATTACCGTCGCAGCCGGCGAGGCAGAAAAGATACATGATGCACTTTGTGCAACTAGTTCTGTGGTTGGCTCGAGGACAGCTGGAACCCTCAGTGTGTTACATCGTAACGAGAACCACACAACACATCATGGGGAGGAAACAGTAAATTTCCAGGTAGATGACTCGTTTTCCAGGAAATCCGATTCAGTGAGTGCTGAAATCAATGGTTCTTCTAACAAAGAGACAGTGGATAGTAGAAGTGTTATAAATGTGATTGAAAATTCTGATCTACAGGATCAGAATCGTGTTCGTGAGGGAACCGTTATCACGAAGACTGGAGGTAACTTGGAAGTGAAGGAAGTATCCAGTGAAAGTTTGAAACTGAAATTAGCGAATGGAATTGATGAATGTGGCTCGCCGCCTCTCTCGATAAATCGATACAAGGACACGACCTCGTCTTTTCCCTCGGGTGAATCTGAGCAGAATGGTAAGGCAGTAATAGTAGAGAAGAGAAATGAAGTTTTTAACGATGTACCCCCTACAAAGTTGACGACAATTCAGACGAATGAGGAGAGTAAGGCGATACTCAAAGTAAAAGCTGAAACAAACAAAAGAGCCGGACAGGAAACAAACACAGGGACCGGAAATGGCCTCGATCTGAACTCCGTTGTGAGTGCAAATTACGAATCTAAAATTCAAGAGAGACGCGGAAATACCAATTTCGACGAAGAAGCTGTGAATGGTGAATGTAGATCGATAAATGCTACAGGAATAATTTATGATGGGATTCGCTCGGGTGCCATATCGATGGGGGACACAAGTGGTAGTAAAGGAACGGTGGACTACAACAACAGTGTCAGTAATGACGAATGTGATGACGTTACGACAAAGGTAACTGCCAACACTGGAAATCACCGGGACAAACGTGAACTAAACCATAGTGACGAATTCGAAAAAGATGAGAAAAGGAGTAAGGCTAGTGATAACATTGGGGAAACGATTTCTAAACGTGGAGATAATGCACGCACTGTTATCGATCAAGGATATCCACTAGCAAATGAGCAACAGCAAAGAGAACAAAAGCAGCTACCAAGCATAGCAAATCTTCAAAAAGAAAAGGATCAAGAACGATGCGAATCTCATCAAACTGATTCATCCGAACATGCACAGAATAAAGGGAAAGACAAACAAAGTTTAAGCTTACACACTCAAAACATCGAACTGGGGGAAGTTCACAATAAAAGTGGAGTTTCTTCAAGATCTCATGCTGAAGATTTGTATGAAAAGCATCGTAATGAACTCACTCAAAAGCTCTTGGCATTGCAGTCGCAAACATTCAAGAACAAGTATGAAAAGATGGCAGATGATGATGTCGACTTGAGGGCGGCTCGAGACAGTAGCGGAACCCAAAACTCCAAACACGGCTACTCTCAGACCCAAAAGATGGACAAGAAAAAGAATGACGTTATTCTACAAAAACCAGTACTGGTCAGGCCGAAGACAGCCGGGCAATCAGGATACCCTCAATACGAAAGCGAAGATCTGTGGTCTCTAAACACAGGCGAGGAGGAAGACGACCATATTGTTTTCATCGAAAAGGAGCAAGATTTTTTCAAAGTGTTTGGATATGATGAAGAAACGGCAGCCATTTTGATGGCAACTAAAGTCTATCCCGTCACCCAGATTGGCGATGGTGGGGCAGACAAAAGAAATGTTAATAGCGAAAGGAGAAATAATTTCTCAAGCAATGATGGCGATGGAAGCGCTGTTGATGATGACGCTGTTGCTAATGGCAACAAGATTAATGGAAGTTACGATAACAAGGTGAACGACAACTCTCTGTCAACTCGAAATGATCAAAAGAAACAGGCGCTGCAGAAAACGAACAATTCATCAAAAACAGCGAAGACAATCGGTAAACATTTAAACACAGAAGCTCACAAAGATTCCTCTGATGGTAGCCATGACTACCAAAATGTTTACAAGGCGCAGGATAACATCGGTCTTGTGTCAACAAATGTCAAAATGACGGGAGATAATCCCGCGGGAAATGCAAAAATAATAGCTGGAGACGCACCGGTTTACAACCGGAAAAAAATCGAACCCACCCAGCGTTTGGCCGGCGGTGAAAATCTTGGTGGTACTGGCGCTATTGGTGCCACGACTAAACCTGCCGGTTTTCAGCAAGGATTGGCGCCCAAGCCTCGAGGAGGTCAAATCACTGTTCATAAACAACCAGAAATTCAAGGTGGGGGTGGTGCTGTTAAGACGATGCCACAGTTTCAGTTCACCCCTGCGGCACCTCGGCCACCGCCATCTCCACCCCCAGCCGCGGCCACCCTAACAATGTTAAGCGAAAGACTCGAAGGAAACAACTATCAACGAGTGAGACGACGGATCCACAGCGAAACGGACATCTCGTCTTCAAATTACGACATCCTGCATGTCCACACCAGCTCGGACTCGTCCGATACTAATTTCGGTAACCAAACCGGAAGCGATGTGCCATCACGTGACGTCGCTCACGTTGGTAACCAGCGGCAGAAGTTCATCAGCCCGCGGAATAATCTGGCCAATGAGAAACGCACCACCGCTAATCGTCTACACTACAACTACAATAGATCCACTCAAGTGAAGAAGACTGACATGAATCAGACCGCACCCACTGTTGAAAATAGGCGTCCTCGATACAGAGACGCCCCTGACGCTCGATATTTCAAACCCAATGACACCCTGAGACCATCTCAATACAGGGGCGTCGAACCATCCTCACGTCAGGATCCGCCGCTAGCCTCTTTTAATCCATACACGCAAGCGGCTGGTCGGATCATGTCGCGATTTTCCGACACGGAAAACGCCATTAATGGTAAAAATAGTAATAACCATAGCAGCGGCAGCGACAGCAGTGGCATGAACACCTCTTACATCAGCAACATCAACAATACTCAAGATGTTCCCACCGGTAAGAAAGTTACCGGAAGTCCATCTCGACGCATGTCCCATCCCGTGGACAGCAGAACTTCGCATGCGCAGCAGGACGCTTCCTTTCTGGCAACAAGACCCCGGAAATTAAAGCCCATCATACATCAGCCCGGGGCACGACATCCCCAAGAGTACGCTTCCGGTTTGAACTGATATATCACGTGACATGCATCGTTTGCTTTAAAATTTGCCATACGCTTACATCCCTTGTCATTTTGGGCTCACTTGTGACGTCATTATAGTACTGTTACATCTCGTAACTTGGGGTGTGCCTTAACTGATCTTCTCCAGTACGTGCTTAATATTTTATGTCTACAGTATAGTAGAATCCTTCCAATAGCGGATAAACTGTATGGCATACTGTAGAAGTGGTTATTTTAAAAAGGATCTAATTTTTGCGATAAGTACGAATTGGCTTTTCGTAAGGTAATTCTCACGAGCCCTACATGATGGGTTTCTCCACTGTGTGTAAGCGCTGGAGTCTCAGGAAATATTTGCGGAATTTCTGGAGTTTAACACTAAAATAGCCAAACTGGTAAGCCTGTTTCATACTGTTAGAAAAAAACATACATAACATAGTAGTAGAGTTCAAGCCCTTTGAATGTATTTAAACGGAACTTTTTTCGCGGGAAGTAATATTCGCGAGTCAAATTCAACTAACGAAAATGAAATCCTTGCGGGGAAGACAAAACACTTCTACAGTAAGCCAAGGTGTAAAGCAAATTTAAAATTGTAATAAACTGTATATTTTTGTAAAGAATCTTCTTCATCAGTTATAAAGGTAAATGGGATACTAGAGATGGATTGTAAATCGGAGACTGATGTGCTGTTTGCTGAACATTCATTTGTATACTAAACATATCTACTTAAGTAAATCTATTTATCAAACCTCACATCGTAAAGAGTCGATATCGATTCTGTGACCTTACAATGATCCCTCAAGGTAGAGTTAGCTATTAAGGTCAAAGATCAAAATTAAGTATCGGAAATGAAGTACTCGGAACACAGGTCCGATGAGCTAAATATTGTTAAGCGTTTCTGCTGCTATTAAACTGTAGGAATCAAGGTCTTTGGTGACGCACTAATATACAGCTGGTCCCAGTATAAGACATGGTTCAGAGCTGATGAGACTGAAGCTGCGACTATCGTTGCTTTATGTGGAAGTTTTCATTTCAAGAGGTCAAGGTTTCGCTAAATTAGGTCACCTACACCATCAGGACGAAGACTATTGGACCATGCAGCTCAGTGACTACCGGCCTGGGTCTAGCCGAAGATCGATGGTAGTTAGTGCAGAACCTGTGGAAACGTAGGTCTCATGACATGACTGTAGTCATGTTGAAAGTGCCTTGAGAAAGCATTTCGATTACATTTTCCAAAGTCTGTCCGACACTAAACCTGGCTACAGGCAGGGGAAGGTATTGTTTGAGTGCTAAAAACAGGCTTGAGCAGAACTGAGAGTATACGATCGCAGTTCATTAACTTAAGTTCATTTCCCTTGAAATTGATCTGGGCTTAATAGCTGTTTTGGGCAATCTGATCTGGATCTGAACTGTAGCTATTTTTAAAGTGCTTAATCCGAGGTTTTATTTTCTACCTAACTTTCAGTTCAGTTCATATCTTTTTCGAAAATCAGAACCGAACGCCAACTTTAGACACCATGAGGAACTGATCTGATCTGAAGTTTACTCAGTAGACACGGAACTGAGATAAACTTGATCTTAAGGCTTTTTCCCCGAGTGAACTGAACTTGATCTGAACGTATCTTTCTTTTTGTGAAACTGCCCAACCCTGGCTATAAGTGATCGAAGTCTGTAAATGTCAGCGGCACTGTAAGCTCCTCAGGGAGTGGTCTGGCCTGCTGGTGTAAAAATATTAATGTGTTATAAAATTTGAAGTCGCGTAAGCGGGCGATAACCTGGATTCGACGCTTGTAAAATTACTTTCATTATTCCGAGTGAGAGTATTTTTGCCTGTGAATAGAACTCAAACGAGATACTAAGCCATATCGAAAGCACGCAAGGGCGACACAACAGCGACAATAATGGACAGGAACAACAATCTAAGATTTGATTGTTTGATGTTCAGTGTTGAGCCGAGACCTGAAAATTCAGATATCTCGATAATCAGCCTTTATGCTTGGGGTTTCGAAAGTTTCGTGTCTATATTTGAGTCTGATACTAGGTAGAAATTGGGCATTTCGAACCCTATAGATATCTTCCATTTTTTCGATACCTTGCGATACTTTTGATATATTTCGGATTGTAGGTGAGACGAAATGTCACCACTTAGATCGAAAGTAGTATCGAAATGGTATCGAAACTCCAGAGCTTGAGCTTTGAGACCAGTTTCGAAATTGCTGAGTATCGAGAGATTGCCACTGTCGCTGTTTCGATATTTTTTTTGCATTTGTTGTGGAATTTACTACATATTGTTATGTTTATTGTAGTATTTAGCAGCCTAGAACATATTGAAAGCCCTTTAGTTTGGCATAGATAAAAGACAATAGAGAGATTACAATTTTCACCATGGCAATTGCAAACAGTCACATTAACCTCAACATGCCGCCAACCAGGCGTTTTTCTGGTCAGAATCTCTATTCCACACGCAATCTTACAAAGAGTACGATCGTTAAAGCCAATGCCGTGGTGAAACATGATCTCTCTAATATCAGCATAACCAAGGGTACTGTACTTGATCGTTCTACCCTTTAAGATATTTTCTATTTCTGTTGTGGACATGTGTACTGCCTACTTCGCAGAACGGCTTATCTTGAATATTAGAGTGCGTGACTTACGACAGTTTGTCGCTATTCAGAATGGTCATCAGAGGGGCTTATAGAAAAAAAAAAGTGTGGTTTAAGTGTTTGCAGAAGTAATATTATGATTTCTGTATTGATGTCAAAATTTTATATTTGCAATTCGCTTATTGGAGGGCAAATTCTGACATTTTTAATTCGTCTACAGATAAATCCAATGTGTTTAATGTACATAAAATGTCTGGTTTTTTTCACTGATGATATTTTAAGTCTATATTATAAGGAGACATTTTTTCCCCCCAAAAAGTACAAGAGTGAAGGATTGTCATCTCAGTTTTTTTAGTGTCTTGTCATTGTGTCCATTTAGTATCATTTAGTATCACACTGGGACTTTCTCAACGTCTACTAGGGTATCGCTAGGGTAGGGTTAAACAAGAAAAAGGATACTTGGGGAATTTTTGACAAAATCTAGGACCCTCTCTCTTCCCTCACTCCACTCTTAACCCTAACCCTGTGCTGAACCATAATTTATGTACAGTATAGAGGAGTCCCAGGATATATTCCAAGTGAAGACAGCTTGGAAGCTGAGGGATGATATTATCACTCCATCTGTTTCTCCTGGATGGGACTCCTCGAAATGTAGATATCTTGCAAGTTGGAAACAGATATTTGTTATTTTGTTGTTGTTGTTGCTGTTGTTGTTGCTAGACTAGACTATGAGGGCAATTTCATGGTCTCTTACACACAAGGGAAAAATGGCATGAACAATACTAAACTTCGTGAGTTAAGCCTCCATTTGGGCTGCACTGTCTGACCGCTTTCCTTGATTATATTCTGTTACTGTTTCGCTGTGTAAGATGCCGACTGACTGTCTTGATACCAGTTAACTCAGTCCGTCATAAGCTTCTCTCGGTTGGGCCGGGCACCGCATCAGCCTAGATAGTAGTTAGAGTGACCAGATGCGACTCCTGCCCTACAAAGGTTAAATAATACCATCTCTCCCCCAAACTCCTTGTTTTTCTTTTCAAGAAAGGACAACTTAAACAATTTGGTGAATTGTAATGAAAATGATAATAGTATTAAATATTTTAGGTAATTTTTACCAGAGTTAACTCAACAAAGAATGTCTATATTGCTCTTTTTTTTTCTTCAATCGTACATTCAATCAACAACACGACAGTTTTTCCCCATAAAACACTTTGTGCTTGGCTTCAGCTGAACAAACTGAAACTAAAACTGAAACTAGTTTTTTTTTTTGTTTTGTTCGGGCATTATCATTTAAAAAATCATGACTGTTATTCCAAAACACATAATATCAAGGCTGAGGAATGAAGCTGATCAGAAAGGGGCCATAATGTAAACACCATAGTATCACACATATAGTGAAACCTCGATAATACGTATTTCGTCGGTTCATGGAAAAAGTGTACCTGTTATTGAGTTATTATCAAGATCTACCTTCACTAATGAATGGCTTGAATAACGAAGCCGTATACAATTCATACTTATTAACGAGGAATACTTAATATTTGAGTACTTAATATCGAGGTTTCACTGTACCTATATAGGCATTTATCCCCTCCAGAATAGGTGTGAGGAATTTTTAGTCTAAATCCATTCATGTGCTAATGTACGGTGGAGGAATAACATGAAAGTTGATTTTCTTGCCGAAGACCTTTTCTTTTCAGCTCTGGATCAAAGCTACCCTTTTCCCCCTATAAACTTATTTGCTCAGATTTCCAGCTTCCCTTCCCCTGCCCCCTTTTTATAATTCTCCACCTTAACCAGCTCATTTCGATTTGTTTCTTAAAGCCTGGATTGGATGTTGTGAACGGCTTAAATGTTTACTTGACAACCACGCGCGCACTGATGCATGGTGCAGTCAATCAATGTGAAACATTGGCACCAAGCTATGGGCACAAGTGTTCTAATGGCTTTGATCAAATAGGAACTAAACCTACTTTTTTTTTTTCAGTCATGAGCGGTGCGTCATTTAGGGGATGGTGGGGTTAGCTCCCACCACTCCGTCTGCCATTACTCCATCCTCTGAATAAATGAGGAGAAAAAAATTTATGTGCATTGGTCTGCCTACGAAAAATAGAACAATGCACAGAGTCGGAGTATATTTTATAGGCCAGAATACACGTTTTGACAAACAAGCTAGCAGTGTTCAATGCTTTCTAAATTAGGCCTTGTGGGTGACTGATTTTTCAGCGTAACCAGAACACGAGCTTTTTTTTCCCCCGATGCTAAGGAAGTTATGGGTGCGCTTTGGTCTAAAGCTGATCTAGACCAACCTATCACAGGTCCCAAAATATTTTTATTTAATCGACTGAATCCTGTTCAACCCATTTTTTTTAGCTCTTCCGTGTCAATGCTTATAAATAATCTTACTTTTGTTTGTTAGTCTTGGCCATGGTCAGGTGTGTGTTTACATTACTAATCTTGCCTATGTGTATTCGTATGATCGCCGTAAGCCCCCCTCTCCCCCCTCAATATACACACCCATCCACACACACACACTACACACACGCACACACACACACACGCACACACACACACACACACACACACACACACACACACACACGCACACACACAACACACACACGCAATGAACTACGCCCCACTTACTGCAGTTATACTAATAGCCTTGATCATGCAGTTCCCCTCAAACCCAACCAAAGATTTTAGGTCACTTGTGATATTAAAATTTGGTCTGCCATCATTAGAGCCTGGCGTATCGAAAATGAAACAAAAGCAAACTGGATTGAGCAATCAAGAATCAATACTTTGCGCGTGATACACTTGGCTGAACCTACTTGTGACGGCTAAGCATAAAACTCAAATGTCGATGATCAAGATTTATATCGTTCAGTGCTGGTCGTGAACAAAGAGATCTGTATAGATCCGGCCTAAAATTATGCATATGAGTGGTTTTTTTTTTTTTGCAGGTTCTTGCGCAAACCTGTTTGGGTCGGAATGACTTCAATATATTTTTTCTAGGAAAAGAGATCGATGTAGAGGACGGTGTAAATTGCTGCTATTTTGAATGCATCGATTATGCATATGAGTTTTTAAATTTTTTTTTTATTTTGCGCACGTTGTGCAAACCTGAGTAGGTCGGAATGACCTGAACATATTTTTTTCTAGGAAAAGAGATTGATGTAAAGGACGGCGTAAACGGCTGCTATTTTGAATTCATCGATTGCTTTCGATCAGCGGTGGCAAAATTCCTGGTGAAGATGACCCGTTCCGGGCACAAAACGTCATCTCAAGTACAGTGCACAAATAAAGCTTAACATTTACCTTTTAAAGGTATCTATAGTCGATGTCATAGACATGACTGTGAGCTTGCAGTGATCTCTGAATCGACTTGTCATGATGAGAAATACCTCATCTTTTCGTCTCCCTTCTCTAAAAGAAAATCAGGCAATTCCCAATGATATTGTTATGAATTTCATGACATGTACATTTTGTTATTGTGTATTGTTATGCTCATGTGTGTATGAAAACTATTGTTGACGCTGTACTTACTGTTCCCTGCAGGGGTGTATAAACTTGCATTTGATTTGTTGTTTGTTATCTAGTATATATCGTGCGGTCTGTCAACAATCTCCTGTAAATTATTTTTCTGGCATTCTGAGAGATGTTTTTCTCTCTACCTTATCTCTACAAAACATAACGTTTTAACAATCACGCCCGAAATCAAATCAAAATCCACTACGGACTTCTTTGCTACGTGTGTTTGGTCCCCTGCGGAATTACGACAGGGAATGCAAATTACCAAAAGAGGCGGTCTTTTTATTCTGTGAGCGGTCCCTCTGAGATTCTAAGCAACGGAAATTTGAGTCAATGAACAAACAAAGAGGCTGCAACTGATGCCGAAGAGCTAGAAAAGAGTGCACTGACCAGCGATTGGCGTTTGCTATACTTCTATCTTTATTTCATTTCTTATCACACATATCATCCTTGTATATTGGCCCCATCCTTCTTCGACATGAGGCTGTGGATAAATGTTCCACTAACAAATTTGATACCACAGATGGTGGCCGCCATCGTGTAACTTCAGAAATTCAAAATTTTCTAACTAACGTCAAAGCTCCGCTCATTTCCCCGCAGGATCCCACTGGGGACCAAACACACGTATCTCTGAATTACGTTTGTCAGGTCGTCTTTGACGTCATGTTGGGTATGAATTGACATAATTTTGAGGGGCCGTCCCTCGGACAGCGGACTCCGCTCATTGGCTGTATCGCCTATATCATACTCAAAATGACGTCAATTCATACTAAAAAAAAAAAATGTTACAAACGTGCCTCAGAGTTAGATAGTCTTACGTTTATGTTGACGTTAAATAGTTGAGAAAATCTAAGGTAACAATATATATTTTGTGTGAAATTCTTAAGTACTGCCGTGGTTTTTAAATATTTTTCTCCGAAATGTTTAAATTTACATTTTGGTTCTGAGTATAACCTAGAGGATGATGAATTTTTGTTGGTTGCATTTAACATGTTATTCTTATATTCTTAAATGTCCAGGGTAATATTACATAATGTAACTTCTGTATATTTAGAGATTTAGCCAAAGCGTTTTAACCCAAGGCTCTTATTTTGCCTTGGGCAGTGCAGTTTACAGCATAATATAATGTTTTCTTGCAATCAAAATACGGCATGGCCATGAAGTATCGTGGTGTAAAATTTAGAAGGAATATTGAATGATTCATGAGAGAATTATCAAAATGGGTGAATATTAATTGTGAGCTACTTCTCGTTTTAAATACTTAACTTCACATGACAAAAGCAATCTCTATTCTTTTGCCTGCCTCTTACCGTCTCTTGAGTTGACCACATAACGTCTATATCTTTCTTCATAATAGATTTCGGTCCATTAAGATGTGCTTTTTTCTGCATTTCGCCATCCGGATTCAAAACTATCGTAAATTCAAAAATGACTTGCGACAATTTTTATTTCCGGGGCGGTGATTTGTAATTATGTGGAAAATGGGCAATATTAGACATAACTCGTCACTGTTCAGGAAGGCCATCGAATGTCGCATTTTCTACGTTACGACATACAACAGTCTTCTAGGAGTGTAACAAGGAACTCCACATAAACAAGAATGATTTATACTCCTAAAGAGCAAAAGTCACAATGGATTAACGCACACATACTCTATCATAATCACAGAATATGATAGCTCACGGGCAGACACTAAAAGTAAGGAGAGACATTATGTCTGTTTTCGACAAACACTCTAGAGAGAGCGGGTACTCCATTTATTTGTACCATGAGCTGTGAAAATAGTAGGAGATTATCAGTTCATATCAGTTAGCTAATGACACTTGTCCTAAGATCATCACTTTCGAGGGAGGAGAATGCACCACCCAGCACTTTGGTGTGCAATTTTGTGTAGAAATCCAGTGCACTCATGGGGATTAGTTGCACACCAAGTCATGTGCATTACAGTCTCTGGATAAGGGTAGTGCCTTCCCTTAACAGCTTACAGTCTAGGCCATTCTCAGCACGGACAGTGATACTCAGAATGTTTTGTACATAATGTACAAAAAGCTTGAAATGTAAATATACTATGGCTTACAGAATACCACTTGTTTGAAGACGGTGCTGAAATAAAATGATGTGTTTCCTTTTCATACTGATGTCTTGGTGTGTTTTTTTGGGCACGTCTGATGACATTGAAAATCGTCACGGTCATACCACATTCGCTTAAGTAAAGTTTTGGATGATTTAAGTTGTTGATATTACTATGATCTTCCGGTTATCTTCTTTTTTTCCCCATTGAAACAATTTATAATTTTGACTTGTTCGTAGTCTATATCCCAGTTTTACAAGCTAAAACATATCTGCCTCTTTGTTCTGCTTTGAGCAACAAGTTGAGAGCACTAAATTTCTCAAAATCTCAAAACAATATTAAATGTGGAATGAGCGTGGCGTAATGTTTGATGAGAGCTTTACAATGTGTCCCCGAAAGAAAAGAAGGGGAAAACGGATAAAATAACAGAAATGAAGAAAAGAGAAGAGAAGAGAAGAGAAGAGAAGAGAAGAGAAGAGAAGAGAAGAGAAGAGAAGAGATGAAGATGGGCCCCAAGCGAAGTTTTTTTTTTTGTTTTTGTTTCTTTGCGGGACAAGGAGTTGGTTGAGGCACCATCACTAGCCACACTAGTGAATAGTTTCATGCAAAGGTTTGTGACACCTATTAGAAGGGCAAATCACTCATAGTGTACAACCCAATTAATCCGCTAATCTATAAAATCCCCCTTTTTTGGGGCCCTGCCAGCCAGTGTTAGGGTGTAGAAATGTGTAAAATGACCTGTGATCTAAATAAAGCATCCAATTTTAAAGCTTCAGGTACAATTTGAGCCTTCTAGATAAAAAAATAAAATGTGTAGACCTATGTATTCGCACGCGGTCAAAACCAGCCAAATGGAAAATTTGGGGACCAAATCAGAATTTGAGGTGATCTTTTTCAAAAGATATTTGTGAAAAATTTGGGCGTTGACCCCCCTTTTTCTTCCCGTTAAAAGATCGGGCAAAAGAAGTACTTTAACCTCCATGGAAGAAATTTCCCTAAATCACAGTGGTATATTTAGAATAACGCAAAATGTTAATAGGGCCAAAAGAAGAAAAAACAATAGGTGTCAAAGACCCAAAGGACCGGTATAGTGCTAAGGGAAATAATCACAGTCATACGATCTTCTTCAGCAGTAAATGGTGCGTTTGCCTCCCTTGGCAACAATTGCGTATGGGTGCTTTTTGTCTTTTGGAAAAAAAAGGGAGGGGGTGGGGGAGAAAATGAAAATAGGAAATGGTGGAGGAGGCCATTGAGGGTAAAAAGCTGAAGAATATGTGTCTGTATGGATATCTGAGTGCTTGAATAAACACACCAAAAAACAACCTTCAATACGTTTGCAGAGACGCACGCTTTTAACAGCATCTTTTCAAGACTGAAAACATGGCATGTGTTCAAGTTGAAACCGATCTAAACTCCAGTTCTATGGATTTGTTTGCATTGAACATATGTCAGCTCGCTGCAGCTTTCTTTGAATCTGGCATGAAAGCTGCATCCCACAGTGCAAAAATGGTGCATTTGAATTGTACAGAGGATCTGTAATGAGTGTTTGTTTGATATCAGATTTATGACATGAGTTATACATTTATTATATTCGCAAGCCTCTGGCAAACAAGTACGATACATGTGTAACGAATTTCATAAATCTGATATCAAACAAACACGAGTTTCAAATTCTTTTTATTATATAAACTCTAACTAATAAAAAAAAATAACTTTTAATCATGAAAAGGACCCTCAAGTGGCCCTCACCCTGTTTGAGACATATCATTCACAACTGAACTAAATGAACCACACAGTTAAGCGACACAAAGTAGATCCAAACAGCTGGCAATCATCGATGAAACTTTAGACCACAGAAACACTGTGACATTTCAAGTACTTTTATTCAAATGTTTAACTGAACAGAAACTGAAACGTGAAGAGAACGATGACAAGCGATAAGAAATATTGACTAAAATAATTTTTGGAAAAAATCTAGACAGAGGAAAACTCCACGGCAGTGAAAATAGTTACAAAAGAAATGAAGTCAGATATTCATACATCTAGGGGTTTCCAAGGCTTCCAATCGAAGTATTCGTAAGCAGGTTAAAGGTCAAATTTATGTAACGTGTGACATATCAAAAAACTAAGTACACACTTTTATGTCACCGGAAATAGACCCTGTTTATATGATAAAATCGTGTATTACCCTAGATATGTGACTATGGGGATGCATTGCATAGACTTCATTGTTGAGCGGACAATCGGACAGATAGAAATGAAGATGCTACGCCATTCGTCATGAGATCTGAGGTATGATTTTTTGCTGCTAAGCGATAGCCCCCACGAAGAAGTGTTTGCTGCCTCTAGACTTACTTATAATTTGCGAAACACCGCATAGTGGGAGCTGGGCAAAATGGCGACCACCATCTACGGTTTCAACTTTGTTAGAAGAACGGTCTTTTGTCTGGGGAGGATGTGGCAAGAATCAGTGGTGGTATGTGTGCTAATAGATAACGCGAAGATATAAAAACATGTATATGCTTACAAGTCAGCTTACACTTTTCTAGCTATTCCGCATCAGTCACTGCCATCTTGGGTAACTTAGAGACTGATACAAACGTTGCTTAGAATCTGTGACAGAACCGTCTCTCTTGCGCACCCGCTGGGATCATACAGCCGTGACCCAAAAAGGGGAAGTGCCATTGCAAGATGCAACTTTAGAGACGCACCGTTGTGCACTCTTATTGAATGGCGAAAGTGACGTAAGAACCAAGAAAGGGCTGGTTGTAAGGACAAAACAAATATTGTTGTCACATCACAGAAAAGCAAGCAGACGCTAGACTCACTTTCCTGCATTGTGTCCCATATGATCTGAATCAGTGTTTGAACCAATATTTAATTTGGCAAAATCCTGAAACTCTTTCAAGATAGTGTAGGTTAGGACTAAGGTGGTGGGGAGAGGGGGGGGACAAGGTTATAGGCAGGGGTTTCATGCCTCTAATTTTTGTCCTAACTAAAGGCCCTCTAGTCTATCTCTCTTTCATACCAGACCAAACGTGCATTTTTAATTTTTGACAAATATGCTCCGAAATAATTAATGGCAGGGCGGTATCTACGGTATCAGCTAGACTAGACTAGAGTAGTCTAGATTTAGTTTTGATTGAGGTCGTCTAGTCTTAGATATAAGTCGAAAAATGAAACAAAATGAAGCAATGACGTCACTATGCATATCTTACCTCTACCCGTAAGCCCATCCCTATTCCGCGCCACACCGAACCTTCATCTGACAATATCTTAGACATCTTGTCGGTCATTTCCCGAGTCGGACTGAAAGAAGGAAAAGACGAACGGACAGACGGACGGACAGACGGACAGACGGACAGACAGACAGACAGACAGGCAGGCAGATAGATAGATAGATAGATAGATAGATAGATAGTGGAACACTAACACACACATATGAAGGCAGATAAGAAAGAGCAGAATCACTAAGCAAGTTAATCAGGCATTTTTCTTTTCCTCAGTCTGTCTTCTCTCATTCTTTAGCCTACCTCACTCCGCGTTTCTTCTCTCAGTGCGTAAAACTCGAGCAAGATGAGGTGTCTTTGGCTTGCAGCACATCTTTTAACATTGGTGATGTTCAGTTGGCTACTCTTTGGCACGGGTAAGGATGGATGTGTTATAGGCATCAAGACATGGGCCCCACATTGATGGTACTGATGATGATAATGATGATGATAATGATGATGATAATGATGATGATAATGATGATTTAATGAAAATAATAATGAAAATGATAATTCGAAAATTCGTAACTATATATTTCATTATACAAGTGCTTTTAAATTTTAAATAGTAAAATATATTTTTTCATTCTTTGCTGGTTTGGACAGAACTTTAAAGTTTTTTTTTTAATGTGTTCCAAATGATGATGATGACAATGACGATGATGATGATATGTGTACATGTATATATATATATAAATCCTCGATATTGCACAACAGGAAGAAATAAACATTCAAGAATCGTGTAAAATTATTGCTGATTCTCAAAAGACATTTCTATGTTCTTCAAACAGTAATAATGATATAACGGAAGGGCGTAGGACTCAAGATCTGAAGGTCGTCAGTTCGATTCCCGCCATGGTCATTTGGAAAAGCATTCCATTCACATTTTCCTCATTTCTCATTTTTCTCGATTGTAAAATAAGTACCTGGCTAGAGGCAGTGAAGGGTACTGTCAGAATGCTAGTGATCAGCGCCTGTAAATGGCAGTGAATATGTACGCTCATAAGGGGGTTGAGAAAGTCTTGGAAAATAATCTTAGTCTTATGCATTTGGCAATTTGGAAACACTAGTGTCACTATTCCGGACAAACTACTACAGCTACAGACTTCAAATCTGGCGTGTGAGTGCAGAAAGATACATAATAAGTCATCATAACGGTCTTCGATTATGGCAATTTGGAATCGCTGAAGTAAGAAGAAAATATTTTACACAAATTTCCGGTCCTTTTACGGCTGTTGGTGATCCTGGTGCGGACAAGAAAAAAAAATTCGCAGGCGGATGACGTCATTAAAATTTGGGTAAACGAACATACAGTTTTCATTGGTCGGACTAAAGTGAACTGAGCATATCTAAAATGATACACAATTTTCTTGGAACTGAGCTAAATGTGATCTAAAGGCATCTTCCTCGTAGTGAACTGATCTTGATCTGAAATGACTTTCTTGGTGAACTTGCCCAATTCTGATAGGAACAACAGTTGTTGTGATGCCAGGGCGATGTTGGAGGGAGGGAGGGAGGGAATGGCAGGGGGAAGGGGGTGGATAGACACACATACAATAAAAAGCTGTTCAGTCTAACTTTAGTTACCCTTCTCCTCCCCTACCTATCCCACTAGTCCTGGGACATCGCAGCTAGTTATCATTATAAGTCAGACCATGAACAAACGGCANGGAGGGAGGGAGGGAATGGCAGGGGGGAGGGGGTGGATAGACACACATACAATAAAAAGCTGTTCAGTCTAACTTTAGTTACCCTCCTCCTCCTCTGTCCCGTTAGTCCTGGGACATCGCAGCTAGTTATCAGCATAAGTCAGACCATGAAAAAACGGCAGGATATTCCCTTGCCACCATATCTGATACCTCACTACTCAAACATGCCATAAAGGTTTGACAAGGTCTGCAGGATGAAAGGGGACGTCTTCTGGCATAAACAAATCTTGGGCTGGATTGGAACATTGTCAGAAGCAAACTGTTCATTGGAGATTCCGTTTTCGCCTTGTTTGTAAGGACACCCTCTTACCAACAGCATGACGGAGGGGTTAGATCTTGTCTATGACAGATCTATAGTCAAAACTGTGCTGAAAAGGGACATTATGACCTCACACAAACACATGGCACAACATCTTTGCAGGAGGTGCAGCAAATGACCCATATGACTGCACCGATGGTTGGTTTGGTGAGGACTGTAAGTATGAGTGTCACTGCAACGCCAGCGTCGCTTGCAACAAGACAACAGGAGATTGCGACGAGAACGACGTATGTGCTCCAGGCTGGTTTGGCACAGGTTGTCAGTACAGTAAGTACAGTGGTTGTATTTGATGTCAGTACAGTAAGTACAGTGATTGTATTTGATGTCAGTACAGTAAGTACAGTGACTGTATTTGATGTCAGTACAGTAAGTACAGTGATTGTATTTGATGTCAGTACAGTAAGTACAGTGATTCTATTTGATGTCAGTACAGTAAGTACAGTGGTTGTATTTGATGTCAGTACACTAAGTACAGTGATTGTATTTGATATCAGTACAGTAAGTACCAGTGATTGTATTTGATGTCAGTACAGCAAGTACACTGGTTGTGTTTGATGTCAGTACAGTATGTACATAAGATGTGTTTAATATTATTTGTATATACGGCAGTTGTGTTTGATGTCAGTATAGCAAGAAAAAAAAAGCGTAATAGCTGTGTTTGATGTCAGCACAACAAGTACACAAGCTATGCATCGTATCAATGCAGTAAGTACAGTTGCTTTGTTTGATATCAATACAACAAAAACATACGCTATGCATAAAGTATGTGTAGTAAATACAGTAGCTGTATTTGATGTAAGTATAGTAAATACGGTAGTTGTGTTTGATGTCAGTATAGTAAATACGGTAGTTGTGTTTGATGTCAGTATAGTAAATACAGTATCTGTTTTAATGTCAGTACAGTAAGTACAGTAGCTGTGTGTGAGTCAGTATACAGTATACTAAGTACTGTAGCTGTGTTTGATGTCAGTAGAGTAAGAACAGTAGCTGTGTCTGATGTCAGTCTAGTAAATACAGTTGCTGTTTGATGTCAGTGTAGTAAGTACAGTATAATAAGTACAGGAGCTGTGGTTGATGTCAATATAATAAAGATTGGAGCTGTGGTTAATGTCAGTAAAGTAAATACAGTAGATATGTTTGATGTCAGTATAATAAGAACAATTGTTGTGTTTGAAGTCAGTATAGTTAATACAGTAGCTGTGATTGATGTCTTAATAGTAAGTACAGTAGCTGTACGTTATATCAATACAGTGAGCACAGTAACTGTTTGATGTCAGTACAGTAAGCACAATAAAGGTGTTTGATATGAGTATAGAAAGTACAGTAGATCTGTCTGATGTCAGTATCTATATTAATAAAATGCTTCAGCCAAATTTGTGTCACAGATTTCTTGAGAACTTCCTAACATAAAAACATGCGGTTTTCATCTAAATTCGTAGAAAAATACACAAAAGGTAACTATACAGTCCTCTTTATTTCTTTTACGCTTTAAAAAAAAAGAATGTGTATAGCAACGAAATACAATCTCCGATAGATCTTTTCAATCCTCCCGATTCGCCAATCGTCCAACTTTTTTACGGAGTCTAATGTATTCGTCTATGTTGCCTTTTGCTGCGCTAGGTGTTCTTTCCCCGCTGGCGCGTTCTCTGCCTGCCCATTTGTAAAATGGGGTGTTAGTCTTGTAGTAAATAAAGTATGTGTGTTTGATGTCAGTAGGGAAAGTAGAGTAACAGTGTCTGAATCTGATGTCGGTATAGTAAACACAGTAACTGTTGTCATACATATTATTTCAGTTGAATTAACTTATTATATAGTATGCCATGCGNACAGTAAGTACAGTGATTGTATTTGATGTCAGAACAGTAAGTACAGTGGTTGTATTTGATGTCAGTATAGTAAGTACAGTGGTTGTATTTGATATCAGTACAGTAAGTACAGTGGTTGTATTTGATATCAGTACAGTAAGTATAGTGGTTGTATTTGATGTCAGTATAGTAAGTACAGTGGTTATATTTGATGTCAGTACACTAAGTACAGTGGTTGTATTTGGTGTCAGTACAGTATGTACATAAGATGTGTTTAATATTATTTGTATATACGGCAGTTGTGTTTGATGTCAGTATAGCAAGAAAAAAAAAGCACAATAGCTGTGTTTGATGTCAGTACAACAAGTACACAAGCTATGCATAGTATCAATGCAGTAAGTACAGTTGCTTTGTTTGATATCAATACAACAAAAACATACGCTGTGCATAAAGTAAGTATAGTAAATACAGTAGCTGTGTTTGATGTCAGTATAGTAAATACGGTAGTTGTGTTTGATGTCAGTATAGTAAATACGGTAGTTGTGTTTGATGTCAGTATAGTAAAAACGGTAGTTGTGTTTGATGTCAGTATAGTAAATACGGTAGTTGTGTTTGATGTCAGTATACGGTAGTTGTGTTTGATGTCAGTATAGTAAATACAGTAGTTGTGTATTATGCCAGTATAGTGACTACAGTATCTGTGTTTTAATGTCAGTAAACTAAGTACAGTAGTTGTGTTTGATGTCAGTAGAGTAAGAGCAGTAGCTGTGTTTGATGTCAGTCTGGTAAATACAGTTGCTGTTTGATGTCAGGTAGTAAGTACAGTATAATAAGTACAGGAGCTGTGGTTGATGTCAATATAATAAAGATTGGATCTGTGGTTGATGTCAATAAAATGAAGATTGGAGCTGTGGTTGATGTCAATAAAATGAAGATTGGAGCTGTGGTTGATGTCAGTAAAGTAAATACAGTAGATATATTTGATGTCAGAATAATAAGAACAATTGTTGTGTTTGAAGTCAGTATAGTTAATACAGTAGCTGTGATTGATGTCATAATAGTAAGTACAGTAGCTGTACGTTATTGTATCAGTATAGTGAGCACAGTAACTGTTTGATGTGATATGAGTATAGAAAGTACAGTAGATCTGTCTGATGTCAGTATAGTAAATAAAGTATGTGTGTTAGATGTCAGTAGGGGAAGTAGAGTATCAGTGTCTGAATCTGATGTCGGTAAAGTAAACACAGTAACTGTTGTCATACATATTTCAGTTGAATTAACTTATATAGTATGCCATGCGTTTTACAATTGATGTAACTTACATAGTATGCCATGCGTTTTACAGTTGACGTAATTTATATAGTATGTCATGCGTTTTACAGTTGATGTAACTTATATAGTATGCCATGCATTGTACAGTTGATGTAACTTATATAGTATGCCATGATGCCAGCGTTTTACAGTTGATGTAACTTTATATAGTATGCCATGATGCCATGCGTTTTACAGTTGATGTAATTTATATAGTATGCCGCACATATTACAGTTGATTTAACGCAACAGGATACCGTACATCTTACAATTCGTGTAACTTGTTAAACTTGTTTAATCTGTTACACAGTGTCGTAACATCTTTGAAGTTGATGTAACGAACACAGTATGTCATGCATTTTACAGTTGATCTAACGTATCCAATTTGCGGTACATCTTACAGTTGATGTCACATACACATCCTCAGCGGAGAAATGGCTGAAGGATGCAAATGATTCAACTTGCAACACCCCTCGCAATGATATAGCGATGGTCGTCATACACAAGCCAATGGTTATCCGTTGGATGCGGATAGTTGGCAGAGATAACAGTAAGTACGGAGCCGTGCTTGCTTCCTGCTCTCGTTTTCAGATATCATGGCAGTCCACAATTTGTCCAACCCTGAATTTGTCCAACCAGGGTTGGACAGAACTGAGATCATAATAATACGAACGCAGTTCGTGAACTTATGTTCAATTCACGCGAAAGTGTTCTAAGCTTAATTATAATAGCTCTTTTAGTTGAACTGATCTGGATCTGAAAATTATGTCCATTTTTGGTGTAGGATCTAAACTTTAAATGTCTGCCTAAAGTTCTTTTCAGTTCACATCTACCTCGAAAATGAGAATCGAATGCTAGTTACAAAAGAGAGGTGAACTGAACTGATGTGAGAACCACTCAATTGTCAAAGAACTGAACTAAACTTGATCTTGAGTTGTTTTTTTTCCCCTTACTGTACTGAACTTAATCTGAACTGACTTTTCTGTGAACTTGCCCAACCCTGTTTGCAACTATAGACTAGCAAACAGCCGTTTCGTCCCATATTACACCTGCTTCAGTGAGTAAAAACTGAACACCACTACCACTACAAACTGCAAGCAATCATAGAAACATTTTCAAGTATTGTTGGGAAGGGGGGGCGGGGGAGGAGAAGGGAGGAGTGGACAGGTGGCTGTTCAAACAAGAGAAAGAAGTCTTAATGGGAAATGCATAGATGTCCTAGATGTCCATAAGATATGAAAAGCCATAAAGATTGTCTTCCTTCCCCTCCCCTAAAGCAAGCAAGCAAGCCAGCAAGCAAGCAAGCAAATGAACGAACGAACGAACAAATGAACGAACGAACAACAAACGAATGAATGAACAAACAAACAAACAAACAAACAAACAAACAAACAAACAAACAAACAAACAAAAAACAAACAGATAAACAAACAACCGAACAACCGAACGAACAAAAACAATCAAACGAACAAAAGCTCACTACTAATTGAAGTAAAACGGTTCTTTCCAGCCGCTAAGTTCCTCAAACAAATGAGAGCATTTTACGTCACTGAAGATGGCGACGAGTACCCAACCAAGATCGATAGCGAGCACAGCCACAAAGTGGTCGAGACTTATGTCTATTTACGCGCCAAGCTCGTCCGCATCGGCATAGTGGGCAAGGCTGCGGGTTACATGTGCTCCTTATATATGAGCGGAGGTAAGTTGTGCACATATGCCCGGGTGTTTGTCCCCCCTTTACTTGAAGGGCTTCATGGCAAAACGCATTATACATCATTCGGGAGTTGTGGCAAAACAGACTGGATACAAAGCATATTTTTATGTGAAAGGTGAAATTTAAGTCTTAAATAATGTAGATCAAATGTCCTTCTATGGAATGGAAATATACAGGTATACTAAACACTCCTATTGCTACATGAAATATGTAGAATAAGCTAAAAAATCATATTGGTGGATAACGCGTTTTGTTATGAAACAACCCAAAGAACACTTTTGCAGTGTGGTTTCATGTTATATGATTATTTCTATTTATACTCTGCTAACATCGACTCGGATAGTTCAATTTTTTTGACCAGTTAGGCTCCTGCAACCTTGAGTGCAGCCATACAATATATTCTTATACGCATCTCTGAGCGCGGCAGTAGAATTTTGCATCCCAATGCCACCTGACTGGTCAGCGGACAACACATGCAGCGGTCATTATCTGTAGCTAGCGGTAGGCTAGACAGGGGGAGCCTCGCGCTTCGAGAGACATTCCCTGATGCCAAGTACTTTTGGCATCTCCATACCTTACAGGCCGCAGGATTGGTGTCAAGGCTGTGAATATCACCAGTGGGTCTAATCCAGAGAACGTCGTGGATGGGTCGACAGCAGGCACGAGCTGCACCAGTACTTTGCCCACGGACCGCAGCCCAGCCTTGACCATCACTTTGGACAGAGAATATATCATCTACGATGTGACACTGCAAACCCATCCCCATCCAGGTGGGAGAGAAATCAAGGGGGAAGGCGGTGAAAAACGGGAAAGGGAGAGGGGTTAACGCAAGTCAACGATAGGTTGGTTGGATGGTTGGTTGGTCGGCTGGTTGCTTGCTTAATTGATTGATTGATTGACTGATTGATGTGTGTGAAAGATTGATTAATTGATTGATTGATTGATTGATTCATTGATTAAATGATTGACAGATGAGTTAATTAGTTGACTGATATATTGATTGATTGTTGGTTTAATGTTTGATTTGTCCCTTTATTTGTAATCTGCAAATCTATGCCAACAAACCACACTGAGGTCTGAGCTTTTTTCTTAATAAACCTTTGAAAAACACTGACAATATAATTTTCATTAGTCTATAGCGAATCGCACAAGCCATTAAGTATTATGATATTTTGTTGTTGTTGTTGTTATTGTTGTTGTTGCTGTTGTTATTTTGTATTCTTTATTGCTCCTTACGAAAAAGTGTAATTCCGACGTATACTGTCTTTTGCCACAAAAAGGCAAAGCATATACACCCTTCTTTTGCAGGTTGCTCTCCAGGCGCTGCCGAGAATCCCTACAACAGACATTGTTACACCTTTAATGTGGCCACTAAAAACTATTACGACGCTGAAAACGCGTGCCGAACCAGTGGCTCTTATTTGGCCGTACCTTTGACAGCCAGAGATCATGACCTCCTGATAGATTTATGGTGAC
>JAWQUT010000370.1:423257-437736 GCA_033807755.1 Ellobium chinense | reverse complement strand
AGCGCTTTATAAAACACTCTTTTCATTTGATTTTGCTGCTATATGAATTAATTATTATGATTATGGTTTATGATTATCATGACAGGAAGACCGCAGGACACGCCTCTGGAAACTTTTGGATTGGCCTGGATAGTAGAAAAGGTCACATGACTTGGTCTACCGGACAAAAGTTTCTGATGAATATCTCTGAACACCTGAGCTGGGCGCATGGTGAGTAGTGAAGACGGCTTGGAAACGACAACAACGATGATGACGACGACGATGACGAAGATAATGACAGGTGCACAAATTACGAGAACAATAACAGAAACAACAACGACAATAATATTGATAATAATAATAATAATAATAATAATAATAGAAGCAGCAATAATAATAATAGCAGCATTAGGAGCGGCAGCAGCAGCAAAAACACCAAAAACAATATTAAGATCATATCAACAGCAGCAGAATAACAACAACAACAACAACAACAACAACAACAACAACAACAACAACAACAACAACAACAACAACAGGGCGATTCCAAGCGTTACGGAGTGACAAAATGTGGTACTTTTTTTGCACATTTTTGTCTTCTAGTGACTTACTATTAACAGTAAGAAAACGAAATTTCACATATACAAACTAGGATATAATCTCTATGAAAGGCCTTAAAAAGACATGGGATCGGACGATAATGAGATGGTCAAATCCTTGGCCGTTACGGCGTGACGAAAAAGCCCATTTTTTTTTTACTTAAACATTTTTGTTGAAGATTCCAGATCCTTAGACAGGCATGGCATTTCATCTTGACATATATTATAAACAAGAGGATAAATATTGTAACCATGGTGGTAGAAAGCTGATGGACAAAATCGCCGATGTGTGACAAGGAAATAAGTGACCGTTACGGCGTGACGTTACGGCATGACGCTACGGCGTGACGTTACGGCATGACGCTACGGCGTGACAGGTGTATTTATCATCAAAAGAGAATTAAGAAATCTGCTGAACACCCTGAAATTAATTTCAAGCATTTATTAACTGTCATGATGAACTTCAAAAATAAGAATTATTGCTACAGCCAACAAACTTTGTGTCATTTAAATTACAATAAGAACAAATGGCCATTAAATGAATAGTTGATAATATCTGAGAGACAAAATATAAAGCAGATCTGTCTAAGCCTTCATAACAGAGAGGTCACAATCAAAGATATAGTGACCTCTGTTGTTGAGTGTTGGAGTTCGGAGGATGGTAACATCTCCCAACTCAATGGTGTGCACATCTTGCTCATTGACAATGTATGTCTGGGCATTCAATTCCTGCTTCAAAAAGTGTACTTCTGTAAAGAAGTCTGATTTCCCTATGACTTGGGCAATGACATTTTTTGATCGAGCTTTGCCCATTGCTCTGGCCACAATAAAATCCCCAATGGATGATGATTTTTCTTCTGTGGAGGTGGAGGGAAGTGGCTTTGAGAAGGTACTTTTAAACTGCTTCAAAACAGTGGTAGTCATAGTTTCACATTTACTGTGCCCTGAATGTTCTACAACAAACGGCCTGAGTACTCTAACAAAATGTGTATTTTGTGTTTATGGTATGGATTGAATATAATCCCAAATTTCATTAAGATTTTGCTCAGTTTTTCTTATTTCCGGACCTTTTATTCGCAACTTCGGCAAATTCCTTTGCATTTGAAACAACCTTTCCATCTAAATTTGAAATCCACACCTTGCGATTCACCTCACCCCCTATTCCATCCACTGCCCCCTTCCCATGCGAAGTTGCAAAGAAATGCCAGGAAAGACTGATCTGCAACTCTTCTTGCAAATCAGTGAAATATGCAAGGACAAATTTTTGTTTAAATTCTGATGCAGCACCGTCAGAAAAAATACTGACATGCTCAATGCCCTTGTATTGCTATTTATCTTCACAATCAGTTTTCTCAAAAAATTAACAACAGCAGCTTTGTCATGAATGAGATCATCAATGACAAATACAAGAGAGTTGACAACATTTTTGTGAATCCAAGCACATGTAGTGAATAAAGAAACTTTGGCATGGCTCCAATGAGCGCTTTGAATTTCATTTTGATGCACTAGGGCATACTTTTCTGCAAAATCCAGTTGCACAACAACATACTTTCTTTCCATCTACATTCCCTCTATTTTCTTTAATACTGCATCCTGGCATCTTTTAATGTAAGTATGTTTTTTGAAGAAAGGAGCTTGTCTAAAAAGCTCACCAAAAGCTTCTGAAAAGGTTCCACTTCTGCGGACCTTACTCATTGCATTGTCAGCCTGTTCCCCATGGTAACCAGTGAGTATTTGTAGGCCTATGTGCCAAATCATCATCAATTATTACAACAGTTTCAAGTTTATTTTCATATGCCTCACAATGACTCATCATGCAGGTCTCACTTTCTTGGCTGCAAACACACAGGTTCAAAAATTCTCGAAAGTCAGTTGGAATTTGAAGAGGCTTGAGAGCATCCAGCAACAAGCGAACATTTTCATGAAGCTTTGAATTAGGCCCCAAAATATATAAATAATGAAACTGATGATGGACAACATATGTACAGTAGTCACATCTTGAATAACTGAATAAGGCAGAGTATATTAATTTAATAAAAATTAATTATTAATCTACATGAATATGAACTGCCATGCCGTAACGTCACGCCGTAACGTTACAGCGGGACAGTGTTTCAGAGGCTGTTCACTTAGTTATTTTTCAGTAGATTTTGTCCAAATTCTGTGAGAGTATGTCACTCACCTAGGCCATCATGCAACAAAATGGGCACTTTAATTGTTGGACTGCGTGTGCTTTGAGATTTTAAAAAGTGAAAAAAATGTTACGGCGTGACACGTTACGGCGTGACACGTTACGGCGTGACAAAATAGGCTGACTTTGAGTCCAACCTTTGCAGCTTTTATGATAACTAGCCAGGCAAATGTGATGTAGTGACATTCCTTGGTGTATTATGAATTATTAAGAAGGTGAAGAAGTTTCAAAATTATCAAGAAGGAATTTTACAAGACTTTGTAAAACAGACACCCGATTTGTTGCTCAGGTGACAAAGTGACATTGTTTTAACCAACACTCTTTAAGGAATGAACTAAAGGTTGAAACCATCAAAAGACAGAAATATAACTATGGATCTTAAAGGTAGAGATGTTGAACTAATACCTACAACCATGAACATGGTAAAAAACGTAGTTTCAAAAATTTCGCCTCAGGACCAGTTTGCTTGGAATCGCCCAACAACAACAACAACAACAACAACAACAACAACAACAACGACGACGACGACGACGACGACGATGACGATAACAACAACAACAACAACGACGACAACAGCAACATCAACAACAACAACGACGACAACGACAACATGACAACAACAACAACAACAACAACATCAACAATAATAATAACAACAACAACAATAACAACAACAACAGCAACAATAATAACAATAATAACAGAATAATATAGTTAAATTAGGCATGCAAAAGGGCTGTCATTTGATATTTGATGCTGCGCTCATAACCAAGTTTTTGTGAGGATACTTGTTCTTCAGCTACCCAGCGGCTGGACTAGGGTTTCGTTTCTGGGTAATATTTAAAGTAATCATGCTCTTATGTGTTTGCATTTGAGTTCGGGTATAAAAAAAAAATCAAACCCTTGTGTTGAAAATCAGGCACTAGAGCTAAGCTCTATCATTACCACTATATAAATAATGCTTTGCGTTCCTTTTCAGATTCTCCTGATAAAAGTGGCAGATATCCGTGTGTGGGCTATGACACGGCCGTGCAAAAATTATCATCTTTTGATTGTCAGCAAACCATGCACTATGTGTGTGAATATGGTAAGAGGAGGGTGTTGCAGTGTAGCCTTTAAACGGAAACAGCGCACAGTTATACAGAGACGGCTCACAGTTATCCATAAACAACGCACAGAGACAGCGCATACTTGTACAGAAACAGCTCACAGTTATCCATAAACAGCGCACGGAGACAGGGCACAGATATACAGAGACATTGCACAATATTTTACAAAACAGCACAGTTATACAGACACAGCACATAGTTTTACAGAAACCGCGCATAGTTATACAGAAACCGTTCACATTTATACAGAAACCGCGCGCAGTTATACAGAAACTGCGCAAATTTAAACAGAAACAGCGCACAATAATATACAGAGACATCGTACAGTTATATAGAAACGGGGCNACTAGCCAGGCAAATGTGATGTAGTGACATTCCTTGGTGTATTATGAATTATTATGAAAGGTGAAGAAGTTTCAAAATTATCAAGAAGGAATTTTACTCGACTTTGTAAAATAGACACCCGATTTGTTGCTCAGGTGACAAAGTGACATTTTTTTAACTAACACTCTTTAAGGAGTGAACTAAAGGTTGAAACCATCAAAAGACAGAAATATAACTATGGATCTTAAAGGTAGAGATGTTGAACTAATACCTACAACCATGAACATGGTAAACAACGCAGTTTCAAAAATTTCACCTCAGGACCAGTTTGCTTGGAATCGCCCAACAACAACAACAACAACAACAACAACAACAACAACAACAACAACAACAACAACAACAACAACAACAACAACAACAACAACAACGACGACGACGATGATAACAACAACAACAACAACAGCAACATCAACAACAACAACAACAACAACAACGACGACGACGACAACAACAACAACAATAATAATAAGAACAATAACAACAACAACAGCAACAATAATAACAATAATAACAGAATAATATAGTTAAATTAGGCATGCAAAAGGGCTGTCATTTGATATTTGATGCTGCGCTCATAACCAAGTTTTTGTGAGGATACTTGTTCTTCAGCTACCCAGCGGCTGGACTAGGGTTTCGTTTCTGGGTAATATTTAAAGTAATCATGCTCTTATGTGTTTGCATTTGAGTTCGGGTATAAAAAAAAAATCAAACCCTTGTGTTGAAAATCAGGCACTAGAGCTAAGCTCTATCATTACCACTATATAAATAATGCTTTGTGTTCCTTTTCAGATTCTCCTGATAAAAGTGGCAGATATCCGTGTGTGGGCTATGACACGGCAGTGCAAAAATTGTCATCTTTTGATTGTCAGCAAACCATGCACTATGTGTGTGAATATGGTAAGAGGAGGGTGTTGCAGTGTAGCCTTTAAACGGAAACAGCGCACAGTTATACAGAGACGGCTCACAGTTATCCATAAACAACGCACAGAGACAGCGCATACTTGTACAGAAACAGCTCACAGTTATCCATAAACAGCGCACGGAGACAGGGCACAGATATACAGAGACATTGCACAATATTTTACAAAACAGCACAGTTATACAGACACAGCACATAGTTTTACAGAAACCGCGCATAGTTATACAGAAACCGTTCACATTTATACAGAAACCGCGCGCAGTTATACAGAAACTGCGCAAATTTAAACAGAAACAGCGCACAATAATATACAGAGACATCGTACAGTTATATAGAAACGGGGCAAAATTAAACAGAAACAGCGCACAATTATACAGAAATGTGCACAGTTATACAGAAACAGCGCACAGTTTTACAGAAACAGCGCACAGTTAAACAGAGACATTGCACAATTCTACAAAACAGCGCAGTTATACAGAAACGGCGCACAGTAACAGAAACTGCACACAATTATACAGAAAGAGCGCACAGTTTTATACAGAAAAAGCACACAGTTATACAGAAACAGCGTACAGTTTATACAGAAACAGCGCACAGTTATACGAGACAGCACAAGTTATACAGACACACAGCAAAACTTACCGTTAACAGCACCGTGATAATCCAAAGGTGGATACCGGAAAAACTCACGAGAGTCTAAAACAGTGAACTTTTCACTTGAAAGATTCGAAATCACAACCAATCTGCGAATATCTTTTTTTTTTTTTTTAATGAGAGCACTCTCTAACCGAACGTTTATGGTTGATACCTCTTCCGTTTGCCAAACATAAATTTAATGGTCTCACAGTTTTCTTAAACACGGCAAGAGGAGACTAGGCGAGTTAGAGCGTCCTCGATCAACAAACCTAAAATTTCCTGTATCAGTTGAGTCGGATCTCGGCAGTTTTGTATGGTCTGATTTAACAAGATGCGGTTATCAGTGTTTACAAAAATATTTGGACTAATCAACACAGCCGCCCTCAAATATACACATCCTCCTATTATTCCACAACTTCCCTGTTGTAATCACTGACATCGAATAACCGATATCAGTGAGCGCTTTCCTGCATAGGACGTTCATTTTCAGTTTGCACACATGACTTCACGTTAGCTATTTCCAAGTGAAAAATATCCGTCTTTAGTTCGCTATTTCGGTGTGGTTTATAGCAAACATTCGCTGTTCAGCTATAAATCCATGCAAGCGCGGCTCTGCATTCAGCTATAATTTTCCTCAAAGTATATTAATATAAACTAGCTGTGTCCAGACTCTGCCGAGGAAAGGTAGGGGTAGAGGGACGGAGGGGAGACCGAACTTCCACAGCACACTTTTCTTATTCTGTGTATGTGTTCCTCTCTACTTCTCTAGCCCCGGCATAACACGACTGTCGGTCCCGCCGCTGAAAATTCCCAAGTACGCAAATTTTGATGACGTCATCTGATAGCGAAATTTTGTTTCGTATCCGGACTGAGATTACAATAGCCGTAGAGGGAGCGGAATTTTAGTAAAATGTTTTGTTTTCTCAATTCGGTGATTCCAGATGGCAAAAATCGAAGGGTGTCATGATGTTCGGTGTATCGTTTTGCACCCTCACGCCAGATTTGAAGTCTGTAACTGTGGTAGTTTATCCGAAAAAAAAAAGACACAATTATGGGTTTACAAGTCGCCAAATATATAATAGATGTATGCGAAGAAACAATCGCTAACCCCTCTTGCTTATCAAACTAGACTACAAATAATGAATAATGTTAAATAAAAACAACAACTTGCAACTACTTGCGCTTGGCTCGTATCCTGTGGCTTGTTGCCATGATGCATTCCCTCAGGTTTCTATGCTGTTTCTTATAATGTAATATTTTTGTAATGTAATGATTAAATTTATACAGCGCACAAATTCACTACTAAAGTGTTCCAAGTCGATGCATACTTACTTAGTGAAATATAGGCCTACTAAAATACTAATGCACGAAAATACAGGAGAACCAAAGTACCCCACACACTCACACACATACACATACACACACATACATATACACTCACACACACACACACACACACACACACACACACACATATTCTCACACACACACATACACAGACACACATACATACATACACCAACACAAACACACATCAATACTCACGTACACATAGACACACACACATACAAGCACGCACGTTAATATGATCGTCATTAGTATTGCCGCTGTGAATGATTTTTTTTTTAAAGACAAGTTGACAACTGAACATCAAATCCTTTTTAAACACGTCGGTCTCTGAAGGTGATGGTGTTTTTACTTTTCCTTGTTTCATCACTGATACTGTTCCACAACTTAGGGCCACCATTAGAAAAAACACTTTCGCCGAGAGATATTCTGGTTATGGATGTTTCAAGGTTACAGACCTGTAATGCAGTTGGACCCTTTTTTTCTATTTGGGCTATATTAGCCTGTGGAGCTACACTCTGAACCCAAAGTTTTCGCTTTCACCCAGACAAAATTATAATATTTGAGATTGAAGCTCATTGTGTGGCCCAACTTTTCAGACTGGCCTAACCCCAGCAAGCCCATTGAAACTTTGAGCTTGGTTGCTATTTGTAAACATATCCTACCTTTTTCACTGGTCAAGGCCAACCCCCCNTGCCACCCCCCCCCCTTCCGCCTGAGCACACTCTTGACCTGACAGTCCCAGCCCAAGGCTAAATAGTGCCTGGCAAAATAAACCAAAATGGACAGAGTTTACCATCGAATCCAAATTTCTCCCATGGAGCCCTTATTACTGGAAGCAGGGCATGCCAAAAGAAGGAAAGAGGGAGGTCAAATATAACCCCTAAGTAGTAGGACCCAATAGTGAAAGTAGAATTACAGGCCTGTAACCTTCAAGGAGTTCGGAATCAACTGATAATATGATCTTAATATACGTGATGGCTGGCATATCTCCATTAGTGATTACCTTATGCTGTTGTTTATAGTCAATTGTTTTTGTATCCTAACTCTTAGCATGCAACTGCTCCTTCCCCATCTCCTTTTTCCAATCCAGGTGCACAATGATAAAAACAACATAACTAGTGAGGTTGGAATATAATACTTTTGCAATTCATTTCATGTGTTGGCAAAAGTATCTGATATTGAAGGGAAACGATAGGCAATGGATCAAGAATAATTATATACACAATGCTTATATATACATAGGGAAAAGTCCGCATGTAGGAGAAATATATATGATGTAAACATAGATACGAAATTAGATTGTTGTGTGTTGCTACTTATTTGTCTTGTTCTTTGGTGATTGATTCTCCCACAGCCTCGAGTCAGTACCATCCATCTGGTTATGACTCGAAGCATCGCCAAAAAAAAAAAAGTGTCTGGAGGAAGGCAGAAGCAAAATGCACAAAGGGAATGTTTTTCCCTACAGGAATACACCCTTGGCCTAGTGTTAAAACTAACCCAACACCGGTCTTAATTATGTTAATTACAGGACCAATAAAACAATAACGATAACAACTCTGTAAGCACTTTTGGATGTTCATATCCATATTGACATGAGATAGATAAAGTTTCTTATGTCTTCTTTTGACTCTGGTGTGCACCACTTCTTATAAGACGGCCAGTTTTTAAAAGCTAACATAGTGGAACTTGGATATTAACGTAGGACAAGCACATCAAAAGTAATTTTCCGTTTTTCAATACTTTCTCTCTCAAAAAATTATCTATGGTGCCTACCGAGTCAATTTTGCGAAGAAAGAGCACCGTTCTGTTACCGTGCGCGTATGTGATATGACGCAGTAAGGAGAGCTAGAGTTAGCGGGTTTAGCCCTTTGCCTCCAGAATTATTCCCCCTCCCCGATCAGCAGAAGTCTGTGGTAAAAACGTCACTTACGTTCCGGCAGCTACAGACACCTCTACCTGACAATGTATTATTCAGCTTTTAATCAGGATTCTGGTATTCCATATTCAAACATAAAGTTTGATAATGTAAGCCAGAAAAAAGTATTTTGCATTTTTATTGCCTCAGCATGATTTTTTTTTTTTTTGGCACATCTCCTGTTCACAGAGGAATTAAAAGATTCATACCAACATGCTATCACCCGTCCGTAGAACATTGGCTAGACAGCTGGGCCATGTGGCAAGAACGTATTTGACGTAAGCTTATGGCCGCCAAGCGCGCGGTGGTTGTATCAATTCGGACTTTGGATAATGTAATCATGTGGGTTGTCTGGGGCCAACAGAGGCGTTATATCATTATGACAGGCACTTGAAAGACTGTTTTATTGGAATAATAGGGTATCGTATGATTTAATGTGATCTTTAGGACGGTGCAGTCTTCCTTTAAGTACTCATTTATTAAGTAAACACTGTTATTGTATGCGTTTCACATGCATGAATTCATTATTATTCTAACATCTCATTAGGTCTATTCAGATGGACATTCATATTAAATATACCTCAGTGGGAAGCAGTATAGCCGTGCGGTTTCTGAGTCGTAATCAGAAACTGAAGACTCAAGTCAAAGGTTTATGTGTTCCCGCGAACTGGACGGTTTACATTGCAGTATCCTTGGAAACGACACTTCACTTCCATTTCCCCACTCGACTCAGGTGTGAATACCTGGCTTTAGAGCTGCGGGGACCAGGGCGCTGCACCGCTAGCGACCAGCAATGACTTTGTTCTGTATTTCATTTGTAATATTATGTCTTTACATGTATGTTGTGCATTATTATATGTGTTAATATTATGAATGAGATGTATAACATTGTATGACATTGTAAAACAATTTCCCTACAAGGTAAAGAAAGTCGTATTTTCATTTTTTTTCATGACAGTCTGCGNTGGAGGAAGGCAGAAGCAAAATGCACAAAGGGAATGTTTTTCCCTACAGGAATACACCCTTGGCCTAGTGTTAAAACTAACCCAACACCGGTCTTAATTATGTTAATTACAGGACCAATAAAACAATAACGATAACAACTCTGTAACCACTTTTGGATGTTCATATCCATATTGACATGAGATAGATAAAGTTTCTTATGTCTTCTTTTGACTCTGGTGTGCACCACTTCCTATAAGACGGCCAGTTTTTACAAGCTAACACAGTGGAACTTGGATATTAAGTACTCATTTATTAAGTAAACACTGTTATTAAGTATGCATTTCACAAGCTTTAATTCATTATTATTCTAACATTTCATTAGGTCTATTCAGGTGAACATCGATATTAAATATATCTCAGTGGGAAGCAGTATGGCCGTGCGGTTTTTGAGTCGTAATCAGAAACTGAAGACTTTCAAGTCAAAGGTTTATGTGCTCCCGCGAACTGGACGGTTTACGTTGTTGTGTCCTTGGAAAAGACACTTCACCTCCATTTCCTCACTCGACTCAGGTGTGAATGAGTACCTGGCTTTAGAGCTAGGGGAACCAGGGCGTTGCACCGCTAGCGACCAGCAATAACTTTGATCTGTATTTCATTTGTAATATTATGTCTTTACATGTATGATGTGCATTATTATATGTGTTAATATTATGAATGAGATGTATAGCATTGTATGACATTGTGAAACAATTTCCCTACAAGGTAAATAAAGTCGTATTTTCATTTTTTTTCATTTTTTTCATGACAGTCTGCGAAACCAAATTATTTTTTTAACATCATTGCAGTACATGTGTACAGAGTGTAGTTTGCTTGGGTGTGTGAACTGAATATTATATAATGTTATTTACTTCTCTAAGTAAAGCGCTCAGAGCCCGTATTTACAGGGATGAGCGCTATATAAATGCTATGTATTATTATTATTATTATCATTATTATTATTATTACTATTAATTTTTCTTGTCACCAAGGCATACTTCAAGTCGAGGATATACTGTATTCTTTATTCTTCAGATTATCTTTTCCCGCTTCTGGGGCTCCAGTTAGATTATATAATTTTATTATTCAGATAAACTTCTTCGATATTAAGTACACCTCATTATTAAGTATACTTTTTTCTTTGCACCAGAACATACCTAACGGGCTCTTCTGTACTATTTATTTACATAGATGTCTCTGATATAATGGGATGATTTGAAAGTTGTAGCTGTTAACATTAGATGGAGGGAGTGAGTGAGTGAGAGAGAGAGTGTGTGAGACAGGGAGAGAGAAAGTTAGTAGGAGAGAGGGAGAGACAGAGATAGCGAGACAGAGAGAACGAGACAGAGATGTCAATGACTAAATGTATGTGACAGTTGTGCATAAAATGTATTTTTTTTCCTTTTCATTCATTCTTTTGTATCGACGCGACGTTATATTGTATGTGGCTGGCTTTCGCCTAAATAAATAAACTTTAAAATTTATTCCTCAGATTATCTCTTCCCGCTCCAAGGGTTCAAGTTAGAAGGGTTTGGGAAATCAGGTATCAGACACATTGTCTACAGGGACCATTCGCCCGAAACGCATCAAATCTACAGTGTCCCAGTGTCAGCTAAAAGAGATATCACAGCCCAAAGATTCGTGATTCGACCCACGAAACCAGACTACTTAGTGCTGAAAGTCTGCGAGATAGACATTTTTGGAGGTCAGTGACTCAGCTCTTGTAGAGAAACACGTTTCGGATCCAGCCTCCCGCTAACTAGGTATTTTCAGCTCCATCACGTGACCTAGGAAATCTTGCTCGCACGTTGGTTTGTTTACATGCTCTGCTCATGTATGATTACTCGTCATTTATCAAAATAGCCTAGCAATCCCTAGATCACGTGGTGTAACTGACCAGTCTGAAAATACCTCATGGTGTGACCCATTGTTGCGGACGAATGGTCGCCGTATAGCAAAAATGGACCACCCCACATTTTTTTTTTCAACTGCGCCCGTAAAGGGTTCTGTAAGTAGAGATTGATTCAGTCTTGCTATAAATATCGGTTAAATTGCTATCTTTTACCTGTCAGGACTTCTTACACCAATTTTGCTCTTGTACGAGGGCTGTCCCACGGGCAACTGGAAACGGGCTATATCTTGGAAACTATTTAAAATTTTGGGTACACCTCATTTCATCGACAACTTTCTCTCTATTGTTCAAAAAGATCAAAGGTGAAGGGTTAACGTTTCAAAGGCTTTGAACAGGTAACCTCGTTTCATCGACACTCACAAGTAGACAGTACTCGATCTATCGATTGAAAAAAAAAGTTCATGCTCTCCAGTGCCCTCTTCCTACGAGTGTGGCGTACATTCTCCATATCCAAGTCTGGTTTTAAATGGCTGTGATTACTTGGCTAAGATAACAAAGTTATGAAATCTTTGCATGTTGAACATCTTGATTTGCAACCTGTTTCGCCGCATTTCCAATAGACTGTGTCACCTCTTGCTTTGTCCTTAATAAATCTAAAACCTTCTACTAAAAGGGCTGGTGCTCCTCTTTTTGTTGTTATGACCTCCATGGTTGAAGTTGTAAGTGGTGTATCCAACACTATATTCAAGCTGCTTTTGTACGCAGTTAATAGTTACAGTGTGTCTAGAGATAACGTATTCAATGCTTTTTCTGCACGAGAACTTGTTTACAATACATGTATTCACACGTTGTCAACTTTTAAAAAGTATGTGACTGAATTTAGAAATAGTACTCTATTACTCGTGAGAACAATGGTTGTTGGTGAAACGAGGTGAATTGTCGGCACGTGTCGATGAAACGAGGCGAGTTGTCGGCATGTGTCGATGAAACGAGGTGCGTTGTCGGCATGTGTCGATGAAACGAGGGTAATTAAGATGGCGTGTCGATGAAACGAGGTGCGCCCAAATTTTTTGCAATTCTGTAAACGCACACTTGTAGATCAACCATTTCGGGAATTCTCCACCATGAGCACCGTTCAATACAAACGTATTTGACAGCTCAACAAAAATGGCCACTCCTTTAGAAAAGTGGTCAAAGTAGAGGTGAGAAGTGTCATTCGTATTCTTCACGCTAAGGGGCTGAAACCTAATGAAATTCACACAGAAATTAAAGCAGTTTATGGTGAGAAAGTCTTGGGAAAGTCACAGGTATATGAGTGGTGTAAGTTGTTCTAATCCGGGCACACAGTTGTCGAAGATCATAAGCAAGGGCCTTGCCTTTCTGTCAACACAGAAGACAACGTCAACCGTGTCGAATAGCTCATTCAAAGTGACAGACGGCTCAAAATTCGTGAAATATCGGAATCGTCAGACATTTCCAAATCGTCGGTTCATAGAATCGTTTATGATGAGTTGGGCTACTGCAAGGTGTCTGCTCGATGGATTCCAAAACAAGTGACTGGATCACAAGACGCAGAGAGTTGATGTCTGTGAAACTTTGTTGACACGGTGCAGAAGAGTTGGTGAGGGTAATGCGAATGCGGCTGGTGACTTCCAAGGCTATGATGAAGACTTCTTGGGACGTATAATTACAGGTGACGAGACATGATTGCATCATTCAACGCCAGAGACAAAACGAGATTCCATGACTTGGAAAGACCCATCTTCACCACCACTGAAAAAAGAAGATCTGCAAAGAAGATCGTGGCCACGGTTTTCTGGGATGCTCAGAGTATTTTGCTTCTCGATATTTTGGATGCAAGACAGACCATCAGTACCAACAGATATTGTCAGAACTGAGAGAGGCTATACGCCGCAAAACACCAGAACGATTGACCAGCTGCAGCGGTGTGATTCTGCAGCACGACAACGCCACCCCTCGTACCGCTAACATCACCAAAGACTAGGTCCAAAGGTATGGCTGGGAAGTTTTACCCCACCCTGCTCACAGTCTTGATCTAGCCCCCTCTGATTACCACCTTTTCGGTCCCTTAAAGCTGGACAGAGGTTCACGAACAACGAAGACCTCATTGAAGCTGTGCAGGACTGGTTGAACTCTCTTGACGTAACTTTTTTTCAAGTAGGTTGCCTTCTCCCTGGTCCAGCGATGGAAAAAAAATTATCAATCGTAATGGTGATTATATCGAAAAATAAAGCATAATTCAAGGTACTTTGTGTGAAAGTTAGGTCAAAATGAAGCTAAAACTGTTGATTTTATAGCCATTTGCCGATCTCCCGTGAGACAGCCCTCATACAAGTCTTTAGAACTCAATGGCAACTTAAACTTCATCCCTCAATTTCTCAAAACACAGCAAATATGGGATGGACCACCCTTGCTCTATAGCGACCAAATAGGCGTTCCGCATGTGTTTGCCGGCGTGGCATCACAAGGTGTCCCCCCTGAAACGTGTCCCCTTGGTCACTTTCTGATATCACAAAGTGTCCCCCCGGTCATTTTATGATATC
>JAWQUT010000370.1:410947-421922 GCA_033807755.1 Ellobium chinense | reverse complement strand
GATTAAGGGGGGTGGGGAGGATACTCTGTGATATCACAGAAAGACTGGGGGGGACACTTTGTGATGGGCGGACACTTTGTAATCTCACACCGGCCAACCAGTTGACACCGGGCAGCACGGCTGGCGTTGGCTTGCAAATTTATTCTACTACTATCTCTGTCCATTCATCTCTCTAAGTCACGTGGTTTTGGGAACCAATAATGAGTTAAATCACTGGAAAATTCCTTTCAAACAATGCCACCATACGTAACACAGTACCCGCGAGCGTGTTTTGCTGGTGCCATGGCGAGACAGACCCTACCTCGCCTATCGTAGTGGAGAGAAGGTGAGAACTGGTTCTACCGAAGCGCTACAAGGATTAAGGGGAGGCACTACCCTTTTCCAAAGGATGTAATGGACATGGCATAGTGTGCAACTTATCACCTTGAATGCAATGGATTCATATGCAAACTTGCACACCAAAGTGCTGAATGGTGCATTATTCTCCCCCAAGGGTGATGATCTTAGAGCAACTGTCGCGATGGCACCAATTATTTTATCCCTGATTTCATCCACGTCTCTTAGACACGTTTATGCATGGTCTTATGGAGGCTTTACCTGAATTTCTGTATGGATACAAAGTTATTTCATTTACCATCAAAAGGTTTTCCTTGTTTCTAACAATTCTGCATCAAGACAGAAAATCTAAAAAAGCCTTCATTGGATCATACATATAGATCTCTAAGAGACATGGGTGAAATCTGATGTCAAACAACTGTCGCCATCGCTAAATACACTTGTTCTAAGATCATCACCCGTGAGGAAGAAGAATGCACCATTCAGCACTTTGGTGTGTAATTTTGCATAGAAATCCATAGCACCCATGGAGATAACTTGCACACCATGTTATGTGTATCACAATCCCTGGAAAAGGGTAGTGACTCCCCTTTTCTCATCTCATGAAGCTATTTTTGGCGGAGATCAACTCCGTTAAGAGGCCTCGCTATTCTCTCTCTGTAGATTTTAGCGCTTTACCATGGTAAAGCCATTCTCCCAGTCTTTATTCCGGTGTGCAATATCGCTCACCAAAGTATTATATTGTGCGTTTCATTCTGTTGGTAAATTTATATAACTTATCATTACGCACATTTCACTTGGCCTAAGTCATTTTTTTTAGGTTTTGAGAAAATTAGCGTTCTCAACCTGTTGCACAAAGCAAAACAATGAGGCTGAAGTAGTTGAGCTTTTAAAATTGGTACATAATAGCCTCTACATTTTTTAATAGAAAAAAGAAGACACATGGAAGATCATAGTAATATAAATAAGTCAAAAAAAAATTTAAGCAAAGCTGGAATGACCATAACGTTATGTAAAAAATATTTCTCCTGAACGGAAATTCTGGCACGTCCAAAAAAAAAAGAATTATTTCCTCAAGACCCTGCACAATATGAGATTCTGTTCCAAATATGAAAGAATTAATCCTGCAGTTTTTGAGCAAATCAGTGGTTTTCCGGCCCATTTCAAGATGTACTGACTATAGAGCAATGTCCTCGTCACTTTCTTAAAGTGTCTCGTATGTTTTGCAGACTCCTATTGTGGTGGCACACACTGGGGCTTGAACTGTGAGTACAAGTGCAACTGTCAAAAACCACCCTGCTTCCCCAGCTCAGGTGGTTGTCCTCACAAATGTGCGATTGGCTACGTTGGCTCGGCTTGTGATCAGAGTTAGTAAAAAAATATTATCTGTTTGTTATTTTTTTTTTTTTTAGGCTTCACTGTCAAAATCCGTGTGCTCGATTATTCAACCCTTTCCCTAACCCCTTTTCTTTGTTAAACAATGACAAATGCTCACTCATTTACGGTGAAATCAAGTTCGTCAGTCAAAATCATGAAAATATGACGATAATAGTCGGTGACAAATAATAATAATAATGACGACGATCATGATGATTCTTTCAGTGTTATAGTTTGAGAGTCTCTATCATTTTGAAAATGATGATGATGATGGTGATGTTAATAATAATAAAAAAGATACTACTACTACTACTATTCATAATATAATAATAATAATAGTAGTATTAATAATGTTCATAAGTCTCGTATCTAAGTTAATGTCTGCTCATGCGACTTCACACTTTTGGTACCCCAGCTGACCAGATCATTCCAGGACTTTCTCAGCTCCCTGTGAGCACACAGTGCAACTGCCTTTACAGGCCCATCAGAGGCGTTCTGACAACATCTTCCACTGTCTATAGTCAGGTTATTTTCATTCCATAGACGGGTGAAATAAATGCTTTCCCAATTCCTTTACCATGAATGATCCTAGTGGGAATGGAACCGATGATCATGAACCATGGACACTATGGTAGATATTTTCTGACAAAAACTCATTCGTCAAACGCATCATGGTTATTTAATTTTTGAATTTACACATGTTCAAAAGATGTATATTTGATCTTAAGTATATTAATCATCATGATGAAGATAACTATTTTTGAAGAAGATCCGCGTATAGGCTCGAAAATTTTATTCAACTAATTTCTTCGTTTCATTTTGGATTGTTTCGTTACTACACTGTTTGCAAGTGCGTGTTTCTTAAAAAAAAATGATAACTAATTTTGACGTTTTCAGGGTGCGAGAAAGGCTTTTATGGCATGGAATGTGCCAAACCTTGTCCAGGCTGCTTCGAGTGTCATTATCGAACAGGAGTCTGCCTTCCAGGTACTCCATTCTCATAATATATGATTCAGTGAGTGCTTAATATTGGCATATTCCACAACAATCTCTCATGTGAGCTGGTAAAATAATAGACAATAACCTGGGCAGTTTCAGTAGCAATGACAATAATACTCCATCTCAAACTCGAAAATGTTTGTCAGTTTCTCCCTATAATGAAATTTTTGCATATATGGTTATAATACACAGTGCGTGTGTATATGTTCTCATGTGTGTGTGAGTTTGTAAAATGATGTGTGTGTCTGAAAGTATTATGTACTATAAAACTCCTCGAGCTTTTCTGGGGGTGAGGCGCTATAAAAATCCTCTTTTATTATTATTATTAGTATTAGTATTATTTTTATCTTTAGTGGCAGACCACTTTGTAGTACAACTGTTATGTGGTAGAAAAATCCTACCTGACTGCGTGGCTGACCAAGCCTTGGTTGTGGTCATCGCAGGGTGACCCATGATTGTAGAGTTCTCTTCTAGAATAATATTATAAAACGACTTCTACTGAAGAACTGTATCAGAGCGAGTAGTCGAGCGTGTAGTGAAATCTGCCGTTGTCTACAAAAAGTAAGTCTACGATCAAAAGTAAGTTTAAATGTCAATCATAAGTTACAGCAAAAAGCCAACGTGACAAAAGGAGATGAAAACTGTTTTTTTTTTCAAACGTGGAGTTTATTCTCAATTAAGATCACGGAAAAAGAACTTCTGGGACTTGAATCTGGGGTCTAAAATCCCACATTTTGTGGAGGAGGGTCAAAACACAAAATCAGAATCAGCGTCCATGAGTGAGTCCCAAATGAAAGATGACGAATCTTGCTTGCGAGCCTTCTCCTTCGCATTCATAGCTGTAAAAGTCAAGTCACACTTGAAACTAGTATCTTGTGTGTCCTCTTGTGGCATTGATCACAGCGGTGCATCTGCTCCGCATCGAGTTAATCAGTGTTACTAGTTGCAGCTGTGGAATGTTGTTCCATGCCTGTGTCAACGCTTGAATTAGTTGGTGCTGGTTTTGTGGTGACCCAAACTTTTATAATGACACGGATTTTTTTTTGACTCCCCCGCCCCCTTCCTCTGTGAACCGAAGGATGGGAATTACGACCAATTTTAGGATTTGAATCCGGATTTGAAACCAGGCTTAGAAGTTTGGTGGATTCGAATCCGAATTAGAATCTTGCCCATCACCACTGTACATTGATCTGTTGGAGCCAGAGTTTTACGGTGCTTCTCTACGATTACTGTTTTACTGCGTCCCCTTCTGTATGTAGGAATAATTCACTACATCTAAAATGATACAAGGGACATAAAGGACACGACGCAGGAAGGGTACTTCCGGGTGTATACACCACAATTTGAACTAAGATTCGAGATTCAAGCCAACCACATAACAATAAATTCAATAATTCAAAATGAATAAAAAAGGAAAAAGGAAAAAAAAAGTGCAGAATTGACACACTTACTTCATGGCCTCTCTCTCTCTCTCTCTCTCTCCCCTCTCTCTCTGTCTTTCTCTCTCTTTCTTAGGAAACACATATTGAAAAGGTTAATAAAGTGATTTCTGAAATTAAGGGGGACTGCACATTCTTTACGTCTTGTTTTCTTCTTTTTTGTAATTATTTTGAATTTATTACATTCAGGGACTGAGCTTGAAGGTAAGAATCAATTGAGTTCATATTTATCTATTTTCTAGCATGGACAACCGTTCTATGAATGGGACAGTAGGTGATTAACCCTCTAGTGCCCAGCTCTATTTATAATGGCAAAAACATTCTGAGCTCCAGTTTTTGGATTACTTATGGGTAAATGGAACAAGCATAAAAATTATCATAGTTTGCTTTTATTTTTGTTCCACGACATGTGTCAGATCTGATATACTGGGCATTAGTGGAATCTCACCTTGTGTATCAGATCTGATACGCTGGGCATTAGAGGGTTAAAATAAGATCGTCTGTAACATGGAGATCCTTGCATTATCACGGTGATGCAGTTGCAATATATGAACCATCGCGTATTCCTGCTCAGTTAAGGGAGCATCACTGGATGACTAATCATAGGGGTTTGCCCTTTGATGCATCCCTGGACGGCTTCACATTGCATGGTGTCATCAATGAATGGAAAGCATCCTTCAAACTTTCAACCTCGTCTGTAAAAAAAGGCGAAATACGGGATACGGCAGAAACTTGCTTATACATTGTGAATGGAAACTTGCACACTCGGTGAACAGACATCGACGCTAAACCTTCTCTATCAAATTTCATGCAGGTTGACAGTTCTGGCTCAACTGCAAGAGTTAGACGTTAATTTGAAACATCTATCGATCACATTATTATAGCGGAATATGGGTCACAGCCGGTGTATGAGCCTTAACCTTTGAGTGCTCTTTCACGGTTTGTCAAAATATATATCCCGGAAATCTGGATGAATGGAAGTTGCAGCAGTTATGACTTAGATAATATGTCTATTACTGTTCTTAAAGTTTCATCCCTTTGCATGCCTTTTCACGATCTGACAAAAGTATAGTACATAGATCTAGATCAATGAAAACTGCAGCAGTTATAGATTATATCCGTCTGTGAATAGTCTTAAAATTTCATGCCTGTATATGTTTTTAGTCTTAGAATTATTTGACTTTGAGTCAAGTAATATTTTTGGCGCTCTTGGTATGTTTTTATTGTAACATTTAGCGCAGTGATCACCACATAGGACTGGATACAACTACATGCCTATAACTCCAAAGAGAAGGCTATGTTTAAAATCGAGGCTTTTTTTGGTTGTTTAGTGAATGTTTTCTTTCTTTCTTTTTTTTTTTGATGTGTCACCCAGAGAACACGCTATCAACAGAATACTTTTGTTTGTTTGTTTATGTGTCGACATGATAACACATTATTCAGAGAATTTGACTATCAGTTGGCTGGTATGGTAAGAAGATGGAACATTATTTAAGGAGTTTGTTGATGCGTCAAAAACAAGAGAACAACATGCAAACAATCTTTATTTAAGGGAGGGCACTACCCTTATCCAGAGACTGTAATGCACACGACTTGGTGTGCAACTTATCCCCATGGGTGCATTGGATTTCTATACAAAAGTGCACACTAAAGTGCTGAATGGTGCATTCTTCTCCCTCAAGGGTGATGATCTTAGAACAAGTGTCACTAGCTATGACACCAGTTGTTCGACACCAGATTTCACCCACATATCTTAGACACCTTTATGCGTGATCCTATGAAGGCTTTTGTTTTAATTTTTCTTCCAGACGCAGAATTATCTGAAACTATAAACACCCTTTGATGTTAAATGAAATAACTATTTATAGGAAACTCGGGAAAAGCCTTCATAGGATCATGCATTAAGGTGTCTAAGAGACATGGGTGAAATCTGGTGTCACACAACTAGTGCCATAGCTGATGACACTTGTCCTAAGATCATCACCCTTGAGGTAGAAAAATGCACCATTCAGCACTGTGGTGTGTAACTTTGTATAGAAATCCAGTGCACACATGGAGATAAGTTGCACACCAAGTCATGTGCATTACAGTCTCTGGATAAGGGTAATGCCTTCCCTTAAACATCCCTCAATTTCTTTATTTCAGATCCGGAGGTGCCAGGTAGCCACACAAGCTGCTCTTCTGTTGTTTCATTTACTCAGAAAGGTTTTGTGTTGCTTTTGATAAAATATGCTGTTTATCAAAATTTCAGTTTGATATAAATACTGTTGCAAAGAATTTTGAAGACCGGGGCCAGACCACTTATCGATGTGGCCCCACCACAATGAATATCTGTTGAAACCCATTCAATATAACTCTGATAGCAATCTTTTGGCACCAAAATGATATTGAAATGATGAATCATGACCCCATTCACGCGAACAAATCTGCTCAGTTTCGCGTGTAGTTAGCCCAACATCGCTGTTTTTGTTGGATTGATTTGAAATTTTGCATTTGACGCCCTCCACCTTCCCTCCCCCAACACATACAATTTCTTTTTTGCTGTCATCCTGGTGATAGACTGTTTGCTTTCCCTCCACTAATTGCACCCTCTGCCTGTCTACTTGCCTGCCTGCCTGCATGCCTGCTTGCCTATATGTCTGTCCATCTGTCAGTCTATCTTTCTGTCTGTCTGTCTGTCCGCCTGTCTGTCTGTCTGTCTGTCCTTCCGTCAGTCCGTCCGTCCGTCCTTCCGTCAGTCTGTCCGTCTGTCCATCCGTCCGTCTGCCTGCCTGCCTGCCTGCCTGTCTGTCTGTCTATCTGCCTGTCTGTCTGTCTATCTGTCTGTCTGTCCGTCCGTCCGTCTGTCTGTCTGTTTGCCTGCCTGCCTGCCTGTCTGTCTGCCTGTCTGTCTGTCTGTCTGTCTGTCTGTCTGTCTGTCTGTCTGTCTGTCTGTCTGTCTGTCTGTCTGTCTGTCTGTTCAAAGAATCGTAAATATTTAAAAGTACTGGTTCACACTGGTTGCAACAAATCGTGGCCTTTTGTGCAATGTGCCACCAAGATTCTCATACGCAAATCTATATGTTGCCAAAAGCCACCTGTGTAAATAAATTTATGTCTTGCTACTTCCTTCAACAAAGCATAACACTGAGTATTGTTGAAGACTGATTACTTACATTTCCTACTTTTAGGTGACAAGCACGGAGGTAAAGTAATCTTTACACATTCAGCATTGATACAGTTACTTCTTTCGTTAAATTTACCTACCGACTCTTTTATTTGTTGTTGAGGCGCTCCTGTTGGTCAATGCAATTTAGCGCTGGTATTCATTCGAAATGTTCTCTGCCGTCGATTTTTGACGGTTTTGAGTTATCACCATCAGTACGTAGTGCTATCTCAGAACTACAGTATGTTCACACGAAACGGCGTATCCCTAGCTCAAATAGTAACGAAGATATAGCATAAAATTCCTAAGGGCTTAAGCTAACTATCAATATAATCGAATCAGACATAAATCGCTATCCTTAAAAACGTGAAAAACAGGGATACGCCCTTTCGTGTGGAAGGCGACGAATTTTTATGACTCTTTTATGTGTCATCGGGACTGGACAGTTAGGTAATAATAATAATATATTTTGGTCATGGACATGCCTCCTTTGAAACACCAATAGTCATAATGTTATGGGAATAGGTCCTCTATTGAAACCCATTGTAATACGCGGAAACTGAAGTATCGCTTGGAATTTGTTAATGGACTGGAGATATACAGTATTTGGTTTATAGTTATGCTAGTTCGGGCTACGATTTTTTGTCCTATATTACAAATTATAAATCCAATCCACGTGGCTAGCTTTCGAACGCGTCAAACCTGTGACCCTTGATCTGTCAAGGTTAGGTCAGGGAAGCTGTGACAGACATATTCCAGCCAANTGGGGGTGGGAGGTGTAAATATGGCCCGTTATGAATCACCTCAAGTTATTGTTCCGGTAGCTCTCCGGATTCTACTTTTTTAACTTTATGGAGGGGAAAATTTCGGCTTCTTTCATGACGTTCACTTTGCGCCATTTTGCACGAATGCACTGGATGCTTTACATGGACTCTAGAATGTGCTAGAGCATTCCGAATGCTTCAGTAAGGAGAATAGCTGTCTGAACTCATGGATCTAAGGTTTATGTCCCTTCTGTTCGTGTAATTCCTTGACGTCCTTGACGACAGCATCTTACATGTGTCCGTAGGGCGGAAGCATCTACTTGTGTCTGTAGGGCGGAAGCATCTACTTGTGTCCGTAGGGCGGAAGCATCTACTTGTGTCCGTAGGGCGGAAGCCCTGTGCCGCCATGTTGTCCAGACTTTCGGAAATCGTGGTTAAACACTGCTGTTTCATGGGCTTAATCAGTTGCTTTCTCTGCTGTCTTCCTGTTGTTACTGTTGTCAGTATTACTGTCGTTGTTGTTATTTTTAGTGTTATTGCGTTGTTGTTTTGCTGCTGTTGTTGCTGTTGCTGTTATCTTGTTGGTGGTCTTATTGTTTTGTTGCTGCGTAGTCGTTGTTATTGTTGTTGTTGTTGTTGTTGTTGTTGTGATCGTTGTTGGTATTGTTTTATTGTTGTTTTTGCTTTAGTGGTCGTTTTATTGTTATTGTGTCATTATTGTTATTTTGTTGTTATTCTTTAATGTTGTCGTCTTGTTGTTGTCATTGTTGTTTTTGTTGTTATATAGTATAAGGAGTTGTTATTGTTGTTGTTGTTGGTGGTGTTACGGGTCGACGTCATTAAAAAACTGCATATCTAAACATGCTTCTAACCCATTCTTAGCTCCCTCAAGGTCCATCAATTGACCTTTCAGACCATTAAACAACAACTGTTGCTCTCTCTCACTCTCGCTCTGCCTTCGACAGCGTCTACTCCCTGGGGTCTCATGACCGGGCTCATTATTGCCCTACTGTCCATTGCCGCCGTCCTCTGCACTGCTGTGGGCTTCCTTCGGTACAGAGCAGCCAGATCGCTAGAAAAGGAGGAGAAGGGAGGTTCTCTGACGATGGGTTCTGAAGCCAGATCGAAATCCAAGTCAGAGGGTAAGGATGAGTACAGACAATAGAGTCTTGATGTAAAGTATGCCTTGGCACATGGATGTAAGTATACGATAAAAACCTAGATATTAGGTATCCATTTAACCTTCGTGTTGCAGTGATAGAATATATTCTGCTGTCCGCTGACTACGTTTGAATGCGGGAATAGAATATATACGCATTTCCTTGCAGACGGCTGGGTGCGGAGATAGAATTTTGCACCCCATGACAGCTGGTCGGTCTGTAGACAACACGTGCAGCGGTCATTTTCCGTAACAATGGTCATGCAGCCAGCGGGAAGCTCGATCCAACGAGCCTCGTGCGACGAGTGATAAGCACACCTTGGTATTAAATATGGATTTCACATACAAAGCTTCAAATTATTCTACCATTTCATTATTTAAGTGAACCTCTATATCTCAAAAACAAGAATAGTCTTCCTTACATCTAGGTATATCTTATATAGAGGTTCTGCCGTACATATTACTGAAGTATACTTAGTATCATGGTTCAACTGAATAATGAAATGGTTTAATAATATTGAAGTGTTGCATGTGAAATCCATACAAGGCATCAGAAATAGAACTGGGCAAGACTAGGCCACGACAATAGTAGAGTGTGTCGAAAGTAGGTCACGGCAAATCTAGTGCGGAGCGAGAGTATGTTGAAGAAAAAGTAGAACATTTCGAATTCCAGGGTTAAATATTTTTAAAAAAGAGGTTGCCTTTTTTCTTGAGCTCTTTTTTAATACATAGTTAAACGTAAGAAGTAAGAATTTCATACTACTCAATAAAAGTGAATGTTTCAATTCGCATCAGTCAGTCGGACTCTTCAGTAAATTTTATTTTCATTGTGAATCCCAAATAAATCCGGAAGAAAGAGAGGCCAACAGAAGCCAAAATATCAGAATCAGCAGGACTAGGTAAGTTCCTGGAAAATTCAGTTCTGATTAAATTCAGTTCACTATGGGGAAAAACCTTAAGATCACGTTTAGCTCAATTCTGTGAAAATTGAGTTGGTTTTAGGTCAAACCCTAGTCTTTAGAACTCGGCATTCGGTTATGGCTTTCTAGATAGATGTGAACTGAACTAAGATTTAGTTAGAAAATAAAAGTTCAGATCAAGCACTCAAAATAGCTTCAGTTCCGAATCGGATCAGTTCGTACAAAATAGCTATTAAGCTCAGATCGAGCTCATGTGAACTGAACTTAGGTTCAAGAAGTGCGCTTATATGATCCCAATTTCGGCATTAATGCTGCCTCTTGGCTTACCCTAGAGACTGATACTTCCTTTGCCGGGGCTCGCCCCTTTCGCTATACCACAGGGATCAAACGACAGGTTACAGACCTGTAATAGGATTGAACCCTTTTTTCCTCTATGGGCTATATTAACATTTTGAGCTGCCCTCTGACCCCAGAGTTTTAGCTTTCACCCAGACCCATACCAGATTGCAGCTCATTATGTGGCCCAAATTTTAAGACTTACCCAACCCTAGCAAGCCCATTGAAATTTTAAGCTTGGTTGCTATTTGTAAACAGAGCCTACATTTTTCACTGGTCAACGCCAAACCCCTCCTCTTCCGCCTGAGCACACCCTTGACCTGGCAGTTCCAGCCTAGGGCTAAATATTACCTGGCATAATAAAGTAAAATGGACAGTTTCCCATGATATCAAAATTCCCCCCCTGGAGCCCTTATTACTGGAAGCAGGGCATGCCAAAAGAGGGAAAGGGGGAGATGAAATATACCCCCTAAGTTGTAGGACCACAAAGTGAAAGTACA
>JAWQUT010000370.1:395012-409876 GCA_033807755.1 Ellobium chinense | reverse complement strand
AAGGTTACAGACCTGTAATAGGATTGGACCCTTTTTTCCTCTATGGGCTATATTAACATTTTGAGCTGCACTCTGACCCCAAAGTTTTAACTTTCACCCAGACCCATACCAGATTGAAGCTCATTATGTGGCCCAAATTTTAAGACTTACCCAACCCTAGCAAGCCCATTGAAATTTTGAGCTTGGTTGCTTTTTGTAAACAGAGCCTACATTTTTCACTGGTCAACGCCAAACCCCTCCTCTTCCGCCTGAGCACACCCTTGACCTGGCAGTTCCAGCCCAGGGCTAAATAGCGCCTGGTAATATAAAGTAAAATGGACACAGTTTCCCATGATATCAATATTTACCTCCTGGAGCCCTTATTACTGGAAGCAGGGCATGCCAAAAGAGGGAAAAGAGGAGATGAAATATACCCCCTAAGTTCTAGGATCCAAAAGTGAAAGCAGGACCCAAAAGTGAAAGTACAATTACAGGCCTGTAACCACAAACGGAGCTCTGAGCCTCTTATTTTCTTTCGTTCAGGAGGTTGAATACCCTTCTACTGTAGATTATACTGCATTAATGTGGTGCTCGGTGCCCTTTGCTAATTCAGTACACTTTACTTGCAAAAAATGCCGTAATGAAGAGCTAAACTGTGCAGTTCTTTCTGTTGTGTATATCGATTTTAGGAAAGGGTTATCTTCACCACCAAATTTTACACATATACTTAAGACACATTAACGTACACAGTAGGAAAGAAGCTTGTTTTTTAAAAGTTTATTTTATATTATTATTGTATCTCGCTGAGGGACAGTTCTTTCTCTTGGATTCACAAAACTTATTTTTGAGATAAAAATATTGACAACCCCACTGTCACTATGTGCGACAGTGTATCTCGTGTGGGTGTGTGAAATGTGGCGGTGAGGTAACAACTGCAATTTGAGATAAATCTTTCCTCAGATCAACATTTACACCAGAAAAAAAATAGTGCACTATTTAGCATCTTGGTGCGCAATTTTGCACGCTAAATCTACTGAATTAGAGCAGGGCAAGCGCACCTCAGTAATACTCTATAATGTAGAATAGAAAAGTAGCCAACCCCTTAAACATTATTCACAAACTTAAGCACGCCACAAGCCAGATGTGTAGACTGGTCCCCTAGCATTTGAGCTGGAAAGATTCTGACCTATTTTATTTGAAGTTATAATACTAGATCTTGTTTTTCATTTCAGAATCTGAGGCGTACACAATTCCTGAAATATCTGAGGCACCTACAGTACATCCAGTCTGAGGTCTCAGGATCGTTGGAACTACAGTATCTTTCCTTGGCCAGGTAGAACGCCGTCTGCAGTCTGGAAGTCCCTAGATAATCAACATGCTTGATCCTATTAAACATTAAGTCAGAGGTATGAGAGTAATCCTAAATCAGTCTCGTTGAACTGATAGAGCACCAGATCTACAGTTTGGGAATCTTCGGGACTCACTCTGCTCCACCCGGTGTAACACTGTGTCTGGGGTCCGAGAATTTTTGGAAGACACTCTTCTTCATCTGGTAGAACACCAAGTTTAAAGGTTGAGGCACCACGTTTAATGTATGGAAGTCCTCGGAACTTACGTTCCTGAACCTTGTAAAACATCAAGTCTAAAGTGTGGCGGTCCTTGGAAGACACCCTGCGTCACCTGGTAGAACACCAACGTTGAGGTCTGGGGGTACCTGGAAGTGCTTTATTCGGTAGAAAACCAGGTCTGCGGTCTGGGGTTCCTCTAGGAAATACTCTGCTCCACCCGGTGGAACATCACGTCTGAGATACACGGGTCCCCGGAGCCCACGCTACTTCAACCAGTAGAACATCAAATCTGAGGTGTGGGCATTCCCGAAACTACATTCATTGCTTGACCCAATAGAACAGCATGTCTGGGTCTGGCAGATGCCCGGAAGTCATTCTGCTTGAGCTGCAAAATACCAGGTCTGGAATCTGAAATTTCCGGAACACACTCTACTTCACCCCGTAGAACAGCAAGTCTGAGGTCTGGACCGTCTCACTGTTACAGTCTTAGAGGATCTGAATGGGACTAAATGGGATTTACATAAAATGAGCAGACAACCGGATGCATGGCATCCACCCATTTATTCTGCTCACGCGATTATAGTACCACGTTAATTACCCAGTTTTTCACTTTGAATCAAAGTCGGTTTCTGAAACGACTTCACAGCTGGGTTACCAAAGCGAGTTGAAGTTGCTTTTCGAAGCAAGTCCGTCAGCCCAGACAGGCAAATCCAGTGACTCTTCCTAGATGTGCCTGGGTTGGGGCCTGAGGAACAAGGTTAAGGGTAGGGTTAGGCTGTCTCAAAGCAGGTATGACCCAGACTAGGAAGCGTAGTAGTCTACATAACGAAGTAGGCTCCAGTAGCCTGAGCAGAAATCCGAATTCTAAAGTGGGTCAAGGAGATTGAGTAAGATTGGACTAGATTTATTAGCTGATAGATTGTTGTATTTTCTTAATGTTTCAGCTGTTAGATCGTCAAAAAATGAATTGTAGGATTAGTATTACATTTACATGTTTAAAAGACTGACAGCTGGGCTTTGTTAGTGCTTCCCTTAACTGTCCAATCGATCCAATCATTTCGCTTGTTTGAGATCTCTGAAAGTTTGCGCGTCAACGGCGGGATGTCCCACCGTCGTAAGAATTTTATATTAATTCTGCACTGCGAACGCCACTTAAAGTACATTCAGGACCAATGCATTAATTTAATTCTTACAAAGGTATGCGATCCAATCATTAGTCTGTCTGTCTGTCTGTCTGTCTGTCTGTCTGTCTGTCTGTCTGTCTGTCTGTCCGTCTGTTTGTTTGCTAGCCTACCTACTTCCCTGCCTATCAGTCTGTTTGCTTGTCTGCCTGCCTATATGTCTACCTGCTTGCTTGCCTGTTTGCCTGACTGACTGGCTGGCTGACTGTCTGTCTGTCTGTCGCTCTCTCTTCACTTTCCAAAGATATATAATTAATATATAAAAAACTGTCGCTTTAGCGAACATTATGACCACTCACATGAAACACATTTCAGTCTTTGCTATAACCTCCATAGCGGAATCAGATCTTTTAAGGGCACGTGCGGCAGAACTAGGTGATTTCATTAATAAAGGGAACTTTGTCATTTTGGGGTGATAAATGGGTCATGTAGGGCCAGGAAATAAGATAAACGAGGATGATTCGCAATTTCCTCCTTCCGTTGTTATGGAAACGTCAATTGTTTGGCCGCCACATTGGAAAATATAGATAACTTTTGCGTAACTTTGAACCCTTCGATCTGGAGAGCAACAGATGGTAGGATGCTGTTTTTTTGTTCCATTCGAAAGATCACTTTATTCAAAATAGAATGTCACGTGATTTTTTTGATTTCTTGGATAGATTTTTAAAAATATCTTTTAAAAAAGTCATAAAAAAAAGCTTTTAACATTTTAAGTTTTCAACTTTAAAAATTCATAAAAGATAAAAAAAACACAAGATATATTAAAAAAAAACAACCTGTGACAATCTCAAAACAGGGGCGTGGAGAGTTTTTATGCAAAATTTATGTAAATTGGACCAGAAAAAAAGTCAGATCGAAGGGATAGAGTGACGAAAACTGTGATTTGTGATTTTGAGATAATTGACGATAAAAATTACCCGACAGATGCATTTCGGACTGGGTGATTATTTCCTTTTGCATCAAAATAAAGTTTTTGAGACAGGTATCATGAAAATAACTTCAGGAATCGATAAAGGACAAATCGCCGTTTAAGAAACTGCCCTTAACTTATTTTACACAATTTAACCCAATTTTACCCCTGCAGGGTGCTGCACTTCCGCAACCATAAAGCATTGACAACAACACAGCCTTGGCATTGTACTTGTCAATACGTGGAGCACAGCTCATCCTACCTCTGCGGAGGAGAGTTTTGAACAGCAAAGTGTGGTTCTTAACACAAGCAACAATAACCACCACACCTCAGTTGTTTTGAAGTACTGCATCAGCCGGTTCACTCATTTTCCCCTACATGGATTAATCAGGATGTAACACAATGTCAAAGCATAATAATATGTAAAACGTCGTATGAACTACACGCATAAATTTAATAGGAAACTCTCTTACTCGGAGAGCGAGGCAACAGGAGATCTTCAGAGGAAGATACTCCCGTGTAACAGATTTTTCGGCCCTCTTGACTTCTAAAGGATCTGGGTTGCACTTGGGTCATGACTCCCAAGTGTCCTTCTGGATATTTTTTTATTCCGCCTCGGGAGGGATTTGAACCCGTAACCTCCAGTTCCTTTAAGACATAAACCGCGTATGAACTACATGCAGTTATTATGCTTGCACAGTTATCCGAACATCGCAAGTCCAACTCCTGCAGTCATTACTTCCGTGTTCTCCTTTTCCATTGACTGACTGATATGGTCTGTTACAGTGGCTATTATTATTACTATTGACCGATGCATTTTAAAAAAAAAACTTTCGGAAGCGAGATATGATGACACAATGACACTAATTTTATGCTTAATTTAAATGGGAAATGAGCTCCACTGGAGTTGACGAATTGAGAACGATCTACAGATCTATTCTTCGAGAAAAACAAACAAACACACACACACACACACACACACACACACACACACACACACACACNTTCTGGTATCACCGTGGTGAAGAAGAAGAAGAAGAAGAAGAAGAAGAAGAAGAAGAAGAAGAAGAAGAAGAAAAGAAGAAGAAAAAGAACAAGAAGGAGAAGAAGGAGGAAGAGGGGGAGGAGGAGGAGGAGGAGAAGAAGGAGGATGAGAAGAATTAGTAGCAGAAGAAGAAGAGGAAGAAGAAAAGAAAAAAAAAGAAGAAGAAGAATTGGTAGCTAAGAAGAAGAAGAAGAAGAAGAAGGAGAAGAAGAAGAAGAAGAAGAAGAAGAAGAAGAAGAAGAAGAAGAAGAAGAAGAAGAAGAAGAAGAAGAAAAGAAATGAAGGAGAAGAAAACGAAGAAGCAGAAAAACAAGGAGGAGGAGGAGGGAGGAGGAAGAGGAGATGAATGAGGCGGAGGAGAAGAAGAAGAAGAAGAAGAAGAAGAAGAAGAAATACCTCCTCAGGTAATCTAATCCTTCCATGAACTTTTGAGCTAATACGTGAAGTCTGATGCCATCATCAATCAGAACCAACTTAAAAATTAAAATTCTCAAAAAGCTAATGCAAAAACTGCAGATACTTGTATAACAATATAACCTAGACTTACATCTTATTTGTGGAATATGACCTTCTGTAACAACAAGGACAATATGTACTTTAGATAATAATATAAATGTAGTGTCTGCTATTCTTCTATGTAGTGCTGGGGCCAAGCAATACTGAAAATTAAGGAATACTATCGTGAGTCATTAATCAAATCTCTCTCTCCTCATCTGTCTTTCGCGCTCTCTCCCTCTCTCTCCATCTCGCCCCCTCTCTCTCAAACTCTCTCCTCTCTCTCTTCTCTAGCCCCTTTTAGATCCCATCTCTTACCTTAACCTCAACCCAAGCAAACATTGCGAGAGTCCCACGATTAGATGGGCATTGAAATTTGGCACTGGTAAAGAGAAGTGATGACCAGATTTAAGATACATAAACTACATCGAACATAGTCTATGTCGTGTGTTCGCATCGACTCACACACACTTTGATATGAAATGGGCACTGTCCAAATTCCCTCTGCCTTAAGCTCACACACCTCTGTGTTTGGGGAGGGGGGCAGCTGCAGATCTCAAGCCAGAAAATGTTTTTTGTACACAATGACGAGAAAGTATGTAGGTTTACTTTGTTGACCAAAAGTGCTAGATTTAAAAGACAGTGACTCAAAGCCATACTTTTTTGTTGTTTTTTTTTCTAGCGGCCGATATTTCATCACTATTTAGCTTGTGTCAAAATCAAGTCTTGCACACCCATGTTTAGATCTATCTGCCAGACACACCTCTCTAAATGAGCTTTGACACTACTCCGCCCTTGCATCACAGACTTCTAATCAAAAACTTAATTAACAAAAAACGCCTCTCTTGGGAAAGTGCTGACACCAGCGCTCTATATAATGTATGGCCAGAAGGAACCTGGACCCACACAAGACGTCTTCGAGTGTTTCAGCGTTAACTAGATTTACTTCGGTGAGTATGTCCGAAAATTTTAGAAGTGTCTTTTGACTCTTCCTTATGAAAATAACACAATTTAACGGTTGATCGGTACTTCGATAAACAATATTTTGTACCAGGAAAAGAAAAAAGAAGTTACAGTTTGGGCGATATTTACAAACAACTCTTTTTCTGAAACAAAATAAATTAACTATAAACACTACTCACGCTCGTCTCAGCTATGGCAAGTTCGAGAGTTTTGTCCTGGCTTGCTGATCTGATTCGACAAACTTCCTTTCTTTTTTTAAATTTTGCAGTCACTTACCCCTCCTGTCCCTATCCCCTCCTCTATGAAAGAAAAATGATACCACAGCTGAACTAATAACAGATCTGCAGCCAATATGACTTAATTATGAAATAAGCTTAATCAATGGGAAATTTCGGTGATAATTGACTTAACTCCTTCAATTGGTTGGCGAAAAACCATATAAAAGAAAGTAGGAAGGACCCGGTTCGCAAACCTCACTCTCAATTTCAACCCATTGATACGTTTACCGAATGCACTAGTTTGGAATTACCAACTTTTTTATATTTCTGATTATTCCAGATTTCTCTCTAAGAAGTTGCGATGGCCTCCAAGATCCTCCTAGCCCTGGTGTTTTCCCTGGTGTGTTTGGCAGTGTTGGTGTCTGCTGACAGCACAGATGAACAGGAGAGAGAAGCCATTGACTATGCTGTGGACCAGGCCAGAGATGCCTATACTAAGGTAAGCATAAGTGGACTGAGAAGGCGTGAAGAAAGAATCTTAAGTCACTGGGAGACGACGTCTGACATGTTGAAATGGTTGCATAATGATGTGGGTTTTTTTTTTTGTGTGTGTGTTCGATCGTGACGCCTTTCCAGTCTATTTGCTCCTTTCGGTCCAACATCTCCGTCTTCTACGTGCTTTTCAGTCTAGATTTGATCCTCTAGACTTTGATTGACCAAGACATATCCAGCAAGGCGGCGGAGGTTGGAGATCAGAGTTTTCCTTCTCGTAATTGAGCTGATTTCGGATGCTTATTAGCTCCATCTGCCCTCAGTTGAAAATAACAGGTTCAGTTCAGAGGCTTTGTTAGGCCATAGGACAACATAATACAGTACAACATAATATTACATGATTATAATCCACTGCAAAGACGTATACCGTGTTCCTCATGCACACTATTGCCACATATCTACCACTTTCTCATCTAGCTGACACTCAGTCTTTTGAGAGTTAAACTGACATACACATCATGACATTACTGCTGTAATCGTTCACTCTCTCAAACTACACTCTCTGCTTGTCTCCTCCCCCCCCCTCCCCCACCCCTCCAACTTCTACAATTCCATTCCAGAGGGCGCCCATTTTGGCTCAAATTTCTGAGATACATTTCTTCAATATTCCGAAACATAAATTACTCAGTCTTCGTATAACTTCACACTGAAAGCTCTCACAGCTAACCTAAAAAGATATACCCTGACAGAACTGAGAAATACTTGGCATGAAAAAAACAAATCTGAAAGCTTAAATTTCGACAACGATGGATCAAAACTATGGAAGCTTGTCAAGTCTCTCAATAGGGAACTAGGAGACGTATAGAGTGATAGACAGCCGGTCACAGAACACTGCCTTTATTTCATTTACATTATTTTTCAAATTGTTGACATAACTATATTCATTCGTTTCTTTAAAGTTTAATATCTAATACTTTAAGTGTATGAACAGGCCTTTATAGTCATCACGTTCATTTATCCATTTTTACTGTACCATTCTTTCCTATTTCCTTTTTTATTATTTTTAAAATCACTAGACTATCCTCAGTTATTATATGTTCACGGTCATCCTAGTATCATACCAAACAACTCCAACGGTCATTACATCCGCTTTCTACTTTTCCAATATCAGAGGAATATGACTGGCTGATATCATCTGTTTGAATTGCTGATGCACGTGTTCATTCGGAAACGAGATTAAATGACGCATTCCCACTACAACGTTTTACCTAAAACATGGTCTCTGCACATTTTAGGAGTGTGACCCTGCAACAGTGACGCCCGTTGCAGTTTTGAAGCCGATAGGACGGTCACACTCTGGCTTTTAGAGTAGGAAAGCCGGCGTCTAGTCTTCTCGGATAAGGACGAAAAACTAGGAGGTCCGGTGTGCACTTTGCGCACGTTAAAAATCCCTTGGCAGTTTAAAAATCGTAAAAGAGTAGGCCTAGCGGCCGCTGTCCGGGCAAAATTGATAGGAAAATTCTACTAAAAAACGTTCACAGTAACCATGAGGGCGTAATATAGCCGTAATCGTGCTGACACGCCGTAAAACACAAACTCAATCAATCAATCAATCAATGAATCAACTCACTACTTTCAATTCACGTTTATTTTCCACTGTTAACGATGTTACACAATATGGACATATAGCTTTCAAAAAGAGACAAATGCGCTCCCTCCCCACCACACACACACACACACACAAAATGAACAGACTCAGGAAAAAAAAGCCAAAAAATCCCCAAAAGAGATGACTAATTAAGAACTGTATATTATGGAATAGCTGCAACAAGTACATTGAATACATTCACTTTTATTCTGAGCTGATTAAATTTTGAAAATGGCTCTTTGATGTATTCCAGGCACTTCATCGCAGAGGAGTGGGTTACATCGCTCAGGCTCAGAAAAGAAGTTGGTGGGACGGCGTGAAAGAAACCGTGAGCAAGTACTGGGAGAAAAACAAAGGTGAAATCATCGACACTGTTGTTGACGCCTTGAAGAATGGAAAGTAACATACGGATGAGAATTTGGCTGACTTGGACTGAACAACAACGATGAAAACTCGGGGTTTTTTTTTGGTTTTGTTTTTGTTTGTGTTTTTTTTTCCCGGAATTCATGTATTACAGAACGTAGATTTGTCTTGACGCAAAATTGAACTGATTAAATTCATTCGTAAACATAACAGAGTTTGTGTTTTGTCATGTTGACACTATAATGATAATATAATCGCTGACACTACTTCACACTATTATTACCCTAGCAGGCCTGATCACTCCAGAACTTTCTTAACCTCCTGGGGAGCATATAGTACCGCTGTCATTTACAGGCGCTGATCACTAGCATTCTGACAATATCTTTCACTGCCTATTGCCGGGTACCTCTTTTATAATTGGGTGGACTGAAGAAATGGGAATAAAATGCTTTCCCAAGACGCTTATAACATGACTTTGATCGGGAATCGAACCCATGAACTTTAGCTCTTAAGTCCAACGGTAGATACCTGATAACGGTAGTGCACCTGATATTCATCAATACTAACATAAAATGCGTCTTTACAGCCTCTGGCACCACCATTAATATCATGATGATGATGATCATCATCATCATCATTATCATCATCATCGTCATCATCACCACCACCACCACCATCATCATCATCATCTTTTGTTTCACACATAACAAAATGAAATAGCGTTCACCAGTGTCGTTTTTTACAATTTTATTTAAATTACACAAAGAACCACACAATAAGGAAATGTCAAATTTTCGGAATTGAAAATTCCTTCATCAATAATAATCATAACAACAATGATAAGGAAGAAGAAGACATATGAAGAGACCTAAGACTTTACAAAGGTGCTAATTTCAAAGGATTCGAGAAAAGTTCACTAACGAAAACAGAGAGAGAAAGAGAGAGAGAGGTGAGGGGAGTTCAGATAGAACAAGAACAAAAGCGTCACCCAGGTTTTTAGGAGGTAGAAAACATACTGAGGCAAGAGAATGGTTAAAAGGAGCTATGGAATACAGAAATTATCGCTACAGAGTGGCAAAGATGATTTAGAAAAGGAAAAACAAAAAGAAAAGAGGAATACATATATCCACCCGTGCTCCCCGGGAAGGGGGGGGGAGGTGGGGTAGACTGTCGAGGGGAGAGCACAGGTACCGAACCGTAAAGCAGTGCTGTGCTCAAACGCCCTCGGGTTTTTTTGCTACTTGTTAAATAAAATAGGAGCATATCAGGTCAAAAATGAGGGGGGGGGGATTTAACATTCTAACCCCTTATTTCTCCCACACACACACACGTACACACAAACGCACACACACACACGCACACACGTACATACACTCTCTCACACACACACACACACACATACACACACACACACACACACACACACACACATGCACAAAGATACACACGTGCCTCCCATGACTGGGAGTTTACTTATAGGGTTCTTCAGATCTTCCGCGTGAACCTCGGATCGCTCTAAGTTCGATAACCGCCTACGTCATCAGTCGGAGGGCGCCTGGCGAGGCTGGAAGGTCAAAGTGCAAATTCGTGCATAACACTGACCGATCAGCTCTATGTGGAGCACGGAGAAAATGACGTTCCTGGCGCTTTTAATGACCAAAATCTACTTCATCAAATTGTTTTTCTGTAGGGTATCCCCACGGAATCAATGTAATCCATAGATTTATATCACTAAGCCGGCTTCTTCGCTCGGGGAAGAGGGAAAGATCTGTGTAATCTTAGCATTAGAAGCTGAAACCCATGATCAAACTTACCTTGTTATTAAAACTTTAGTAATTATCATTTCATTAAATAAAGTTTTTGTATCAAATGCCCCTTGGTGCATGAAAAAAGTACATGTTATACTCATCAAGGACTTAAGAATTCGCGCATATGATTTCATACTTAGTAAAGAGGTATACCTATTGATATAATATATATTTTAAAAAAATAATTTAATATATTAACTTCCCCTTCCTCTTCTCCCACATGCACTTTATTAATATGTAATACTGAAACTAACAGACGTTATAAAACATATCCCTTTGAGAGTAAATAAAGGTTGATTTATCTCCCTATGTGAACATGTAGGGGAACTTCGATATTAAATGTTGATTCATTTAATAAGTGTAACTTACCTTGGTATTAAGATTGAATCTCACGTGCACGGACTCATTATCATTCTATCATTTAATTAATGAGGCACGTATTAACAAGCATATCAAGTATACCTCAATGATAAGTACACCAAGGGCATGTTTTATATGGGATTTTATTGTAATATGTATGGGCATGACTGTGCAGGTGTGTGAGCGTGGTACACGTGTGTGTGTATATACATTTTAGTGTGCGTGTCTGTGTGTGTGTATTGGGATGTTTGTGGATTTGTGGATAGATGAATGTGTACGCGTTTATGAGTGGTAATATACATATATTATGTTGATAATTCTCTATATCTACAGTCTAGATTAGGCAAGAACATCCGACATAACTATTGAAGTTTTCCCCAACTCATTTGTCGTTCACTGATATTGCGTTGCATTGCACAGAATAACTACTAGCTGCTGCAACCATCAACCATAGACGATTGTTTTTTGTTTGGTCAGCAGGAATTCTGTAAAATTCTGCTGATTTTAGCACCATTACCAAAAAGTTCTTGACTGCGTAGCACTATTATCAAAAAGTTCTTGACTGCATGGTCTTAAATTAGTTATATATCGGAACTTTCTAAAGTTTCGGAAAAAGGAGGTAAAAATACTCTCTCCAGATCTTGACAATGTTATTTCCTATGTTTAAGTGGCAAGTACTCTAAGCACAATGCTTGTTCCGAGTAATTGGTTGAACAAACTTCTAGGTTACGCCACGCAGCCTAATCAGTAATACTAGTAGTAATAACAGTCAACATCGAAGGCAGCACGAATCTGACCTTTCACCCATGAATGAAAGTAACAGTCAGCCGCCGGTTCGGACGGCGCGGCTGAAAATAGATCGCTTGGGGGACTCTGTTTCAGCGAGAAGCGTTCCGAAGCGCCCCATAGAAAAAGAAAGAGAAACCACTACAACACTACAACTACAAACCAGTTGTAAGACCAAATGAGAGAGGTAAAATGCGGGTGCTTAAAAGTACAAGACCAAGGAGGTAGGGGTAAAGGTCGGATCCACTGACAATAAAGAAGAGTGCTAGGAAGAAGGGGAAGGGTCAGAAACAAACTCGGGGAAGTGTTTACTTTATTGGGGCTCAAGTATATAGTTTACAGTTTTTGAGAAAAGGTTTCTCAATATTGAGTCCCCCATTAATCTGATGGGTTTTAAGACGCCACATCCATTTGGATTCTAATTGGCTTAGATGCTCTTTAGAGGGATTAGGGACCAGCTCCACTCCCGTAAGCACCATGTCATCCACAGAGTGGCCGGGAAAGTTGAAGTGGTTAGAAACAGGTTGGTCTGTTTTCATAGTTTTGAAAGTAGAACGGTGGTTGGCAAAGCGGGTCTTCAGTTTTTTTGTAGTCTGTCCAGTGTATTGTTTTTTACAAGTGGGATACGTGATTACATAGATAACATTACAGGATTCACAGTTGATGTTTTGTCTTATTTTATGGATCTGATTAGTAGAAGTGCTTTTAATGGTACAGGTGTTGTGGGTGAAACGGCAGGTTGCACATCTGAGTTTTTTACAGGATGAGAACCCTGTTGTGTCCATAGACGTGGTGGATTGAGCAGTGGGGGCTCGGATGCGGGTGCTGGTGATAAGGGAAGCTAGGTTGGGGGGTCTACGCCGCGCAATAATAGGGCTCTGAGGAAAAATGGATTTCATACGTTTAGATTGATTGAGAATAGTAGCCTTTTTGTTTGATATTAGGGAGGTGTTTGTGGTGATTGACTACGACAACTGTTCTTTCATGTTTGGTTTCATTCTCAGTAGGGAGTACGAGTAACAGCGAGTTTCTATCCAGGTGGATAACTTTGTTCAAGATCGGGGTAACACATTTTTTTTGTAGCCACCTTTTAAGAGATTTTGTTTAAATTCTTCATCATCAACAACAACATCATCATCATTCCTACGGAGAGCTTACTAGAGTTACATAGCTGAGTACATACACGTATAGAACACTCTGTAAATTCACTATACCGAAAAGCTTTCCATGTGGCTAAAGTAAGCCAGACAGTGCTCACATTGGCATCACCATCATCATCATCATCATCATCATCATCATCATCATCATCATCATCATCGTTGTCGTTATCATTGTAAAGTAAGTGAAAATTTTAAAACTCTACTTCAACCGATGATGATCCTATAATGAAAGATATAAAATAAAATATAATTTTCTCCTATCCAATGAAAGTAAATGAATTTCCATTGTGATTCGAAAATAAACCAGGAAGTAAGCGAGGCATCGGTCAATAAAAACATATCAGATAAAAAAAAACCAAACATATCAGATATATCAGCAGGACTAGGCAAGTTCCCGAAAAAAATTCAATTCAGATCAAATTCAATTCACTAGGGGCAAAACTAAAGATCAACTTTACCTCAGTCTTATGAAAACTGAGTAGGTTTTAGATGAGTTCCCCTTGTTATTGGAAATCGGCATTCGGCTATGGCTTTCGAGATAAATGTGAACTGAACTGAGATTTAGAATTCACTCTGCTTGAGCTGATAGTATACCAGGTCTGAAGTCTGAAATTTCCGGAACACACTCTACTTCACCCCGTAGAACAGCAAGTCTGAGGTCTGGACCGTCTCACTGTTACAGTCTTAGAGGATCTGAATGGGACTAAATGGGATTTACATAAAATGAGCAGACAACCGGATGCGTGGCAGCCACCCATTTATTCCGTTCACGCGATTATAATAACACGTTAATTACCCAGTTTTTCACTTTGAATCAAAGTCGGTTTCGGAAACGACTTCACAGCTGTGTTACCAAAGCGAGTTGAAGTTGCTTTCCGAAACAAGTCCGTAAGCACAGACAGGCAAATCCAGTGACTCTTCCTAGATGTGCGTGGCTTAGGGTCTCAAAGTAGGCATGACCCAGACTATGAAGTACAGTGGCTTCCGTAACAAGGCAGACTCGCCTAGCCTGGACGGACATACGAATTCTGAAGTGGGTCAAGGGGATTCAATATGATTAGACTAGATTTGTTAGTTGACAGATTGTTGTAGTTTCTTAATGTTTCAGCTGTTTGATCGTCAAAAAAAAAAATGAATTGTAGGTATATTTACATGTTTGAAAGACTGATAGCTACGTAATAGCAGGGCTTCGTTAATGCTTACTTTAACTGTTCAATCAATTCGCGTGTTTGAGATATTTGAGAGTTTGCGCGTCAACGGCGGGATCCCGTACCATCGTAAGAATTATATTAATTTTGCATTGCGAACGCCACTAAAAGTATATTCAGGATCAATGCATTATTATTCTTACGATGATGAGCAATCCCGTCGTCTATCTGTCTGCCTGTCTGCCTGCCTGCCTGCCTGCCTGCCTGCCTGTCTGCCTGTCAGCCTACCTGCTTACCTACCTGCCTACCTGTCTGTCTGCCCACCTGCTTGCCTGCCTATTTGCCTGACTGACTGACTGACTGTCTGTCTGTCGCTCTCTCTTGCCCTTCCAATAATATATATATATATTTATAAAAGTGGCTCTCAAGACGAGATTGTGTTCAGTCGCTTAAGATTAGGTCATACACACCTTACACACTCTTTTCTTCTAAACGGAGAGGATCCACCCGAATGCATAGGGTGCAGCTGTCCTCTCACCATATCTCACATCATGACAGAGTGTGCAGAATTCACCGATGCCCGCAAAAATCTCAAACGTTCATCCTCAATGAAAGAACTATTTACTACTAATACAACACACAACATCTTAAACTTTATTAAAGACATAGGTCTATACGAAAGGATATAACATCATAACATACAACGAACATATAAAATCATAACATACAACGAACATATA
>JAWQUT010000370.1:383226-394635 GCA_033807755.1 Ellobium chinense | reverse complement strand
CCCGCCCACCAGATAGAAAGGGTGTGATGGTCCGTGGCTCCCCAGCACGGGCCCATCGATGACTGGCACGGTCGCTACGCCGTCGGACATGTATGGCCCTAAGCGCTCGAAACACATGCCTCAACTGTGCCGTTGTCCCTATATCCCCCTCGCCCATGGTGGCGAGACGGTAGACTCGATTCCGACCGCAGATTGGTCAAGCAAGACCCTTCGGCCATCTGCGAGGACCTATGCACGTTGCCCCGAGGGGCCGTTACCCTGTGCCTGTGGTATAGAGCCCCAACACATTTTGCCGATCACGCCAAGGGGCGCTGATCGTTACCAGTTGCTACCTCGTGGAGGTATGTGTGGAGATCTTGAGCCAGACCTTGCCATCGGTCAAGCCCCCCGGTTCGGGCACTGGTCGTGGTCTTCCTCATCCCGCAGATACCGCTCTTTGGGAGATTCGGGCTAGCGGCCAGTGTCGTCACCGAAGCAACTGCCTGTCAGCCTACCTGCTTACCTACCTGCCTGCCTGCCCACCTGCTTGCCTGCCTATTTGCCTGACTGACTGACTGACTGTCTGTCTGTGGCTCTATCTTGCCCTTTCAAAAATATAAATATGATAAAAGTGGCTCTCAAGCAAACATATGACCACTCATATGACACACATTCCAGTCTTTGCTATAACCTCCATATCGGAAGCAGACCTGTGTCCATATGCATAATCCTTACGTTAATGAACGCATTGCGGTAACCACTAAAACTCCCTAAGCATTAGTACTGTTCACTGTAGTTAACGCAATATGCTAACTAACGTATGGATTATGCATACGGCCACTGAACCGGACCAACCATAAAGCAGTGACAACAACCACAGCCTTGATCTTGACAATACGTGGAGTACAACACACCCTATCTCATCCTCTCTGCAGAGGAGAGTTTCAAACAGCGAGGTGTCTTCCTTAGAACAAGCTATAATAACCACCAAGCCTCAATTGTTTTGAAGTATTGCATCAGCCGGTTCAATCATTTTGCCTACAATGAATAATAAGGATGTAACACAATGTCATAGCACATATAGCACATATTTTAGACATAAACCGTCGTATGAATCATCAGTATTATGCTTGCACAGTTCTCCGAGAATCGCGTCCAACTCCTGCATTCATTACTTCCGTGTTCCCCTTTTCTATCGACATACTGATATGGTCTGTTACATTGGCTATTACTATTATTATTACTATTGGCTGATGCATTTTTTTAAATTGCGGAGCGACATGTGATGACGCAATGACACAATTTTTTTGCGTAAATCGGAAATGAGTTCCACTGAAGTTGACGAATTGAGAATATTCACACACACATACAAAAAAAGGATTGAACAAATCTTTTTTTCTATTAGCATGAATAAACATACCATCACATACTTACTCGTCTCAAGTTCCATATCTACACCGTACTGGTCTGAAGCCAAGCCCACTTTGTACTTGCTAAACAGGGCGCAGCCGTTCAGCACATTTTGCAAGAATACAGTCTTTTCTGATCTAATGAAACAATAATTGTAGCCAACGGAAACAACATTTTGCTACTATTACTATGATCTGTAGAGGATGCACAATTCCTGATTCAGTCTAGTATCACGGCATGATCTGATATTTTACTGCATGAAAAATGATAATGATGGTGATGAAGAAGAAGAAGAAGAAGAAGAAGAAGAAGAAGAAGAAGAAGAAGGAGGAGGAGGAGGTGGTGGAGGATGAGAAGAAGAAGAAAAGGAAGAAGAGAAGGAGGTGGAGGAAGAAGAAGGGGAGAAGGAGAAGAAGAGGGAGGAAGAGGAGGAGGAGGANAGAAAAAGGAGGAGGAGGAGGAGGAGGAGGTGAAGAAGAAGAAGAAGAAGAAGAAGAAGAAGAAGAAGAAGAAGAAGAAGAAGAAGAAGAAGAAGAAGAAGGAAATATACCATCAGGTAATCTAACACTTACATGACCTTTTGAGCTCATACACAAAATCATCAATCAAAACCAACTTAAAATTCTCAAAAAACCGATACAAAATTTTAGATACAAATTAGATCTAGATCTAACTTATGGATGACGACTTTCTAAGGCAACAATGACGATATTTTTATATACTTTAGATGCAACTTCTAAGGCAACAATGAAGATATGTTAACTATATAATGTACATAAATGAGGTGTCTGTTCTTTTTTTCCTTCAGTCTGTAAACCTCATCAAAATCTGTTTGATGCACGGCTGACCGACCCAACCCAATGGTATCGAGTGTAACAGGTTCTTCAAACAAAGTCTTTCCAGTACTTCCTTATTACAGTCACGTGCCATATCAAGGGCGTCATGGCAAGGGTGATGGATAGAATGTCGAGCGAGGAAAGAGGGGGGGGGGGCAAAAAAAGATAGGCCATGACGAGCACTTTACAGGAGTAGAGTACTCACTACATGCACATCAAAGTGCATGTTGTCTTTGTAGCGTTGCAGTACTGGTTTTGCAAAGCGAGGGAAAAAGGGGTGGATGGACTGCCTCTCGTTTTCATACATTGTAGTTACTCCACTGCCAAATAGCTGGGTCACCTTCTTTTATATTTGAGTGGCCAAACTAGATCTAGATCTATGTTATTTCAGTTTACAAGTGTCGTATTTCCATTTCATAAAGTCTTGGGACTCTATGTAGTGCTGGGGCCAAGCAAGACTGAAAATTGGAGAACACTATCGGGAGAGTCATTAATCAAGGTCTCTCTCTCTCTTCATCTGTCTTTCGCTTTTTTTCACTCTCTCTCCATCTCGCCCCCTCTCTCTCCAACTCTCTCCTCCCTCTCTTGTCTAATCCCATCTCTTACCTTAACCTCAACCCAAGCAAACATTGCGAGAGTCCCACGATTAGATGGGCATTGAAATTTGGCACTGGAAAAGAGAAGTGATGACCAGATTTAAGATGCATGAACTGCATCGAACATATGTCGTTTGTTCGGATCGACTCACTTACACTTTGATATGAAATCACAAGAGCACGGTGCTCTAGGCACGTTCCAAATTTCCACAGCCTTTAGCTCTCACACCTCTATGTGTGGAGGGACAACCGCAGATCTCAAGCCAGAAAAAGTATTTTTTGTACACGATGACGAGAAAGTATGTAGGCTTACTTGATTGACCAAAGAGCTAGATTTAAATAACAGTGGTAATATTGAATCTTGTACATCAAAGCTGTAGTGTTTTTTTGTTGTTGTTGTTTTTTTTGTCTAGCAGCTGACATTTGATAATTATCTACCAAGACTACCATGTGTGATAAAAAAAAATAGTCGTGTACGCCCATGTTTAGATCTACCTGCCAGACACACCTCTCTAAATGGGCTGTGACATTACTCCGCCCTTGCATCACAGACTTCTAATCAAAAACTAAATTACCAAAAGTCGCCCCTCTTGTGAAAATGCAGACACCAGCGCTCTATATAATGTGTGGCCAGCAGGAGTCTGGATCTGGATATCGGACTCCAAGATCCACACAAGACGTCTTCGAGTGTTTCAGCGTTTCCTAGCTTTACATCGGTGAGTATGTCCGAAAATTTTAGAAGTGTGTTTTGACTCTTCCTTATGAAAATAAAACTTTGCCAATTTAACGGTTGATGGGTACTTCGATAAACAAGATTTTGAATCAGGAAAAGAAAAAGTTGCATGTGATTGCGCTTGGCCGATCTCGTCATATCGCTAATGTATGCCGCATAATATCATAGCGAAATCAATAACAGTTTTGTCGTAAACATTATAATGTTTACAGTAAGCGTAGGTCGACGAATATTTTCCTCTGATCCATTTTTGTCCATTTTGACCATGAATTTCATAAACAGCAATGTCATGAAAACCGCTCAGTCACAAAATTCGAAATTTTGGATAATTGAAAATAGGATGTTAAAGGCCAATAAGCGGGCGATGGAGAGCTGTTGTTTTTATCATCATGTTTGAGTATGCGTTACAGCTTCCTTAGCAAATTGTCTCTGAAAAGATACAGTTCTCTACAACAGCAATGTCAAAATGATCGGAAACGTTTCCTGTCTCATCCCACTGTCATGTTGCAGTAGGTCTATATTTTGCTTCTTAGCCGTAGAGTGGAGGCAGGAAAGCTCTTGAGTTATGAAGCCCAATATTCTTATTTAGACTCATTGACGCTTCTCCCTTGTGATATGATTCTTAGGGGGAAGATCTTCTATCTCCTTATCACAGAGATGTTGCATTTTTCTTGGCACGAATTTGGAAGCATGAGTTTGGTTTCAAAAACTTGTTTTTTTGCTTCTATGTTCAAAGGATATACACCTTCTTGCTTTAATGAGAATGTAAACAGAACGTAAGACTAAAGCAACTGAGCGAAACTGTACCAAAGTTTAGTTAGGAAGTGATGGTTCTGTCTACAGTGTGAAGTAGATTAGATCGTGCGTTTGGATACGCAAATCGGGAAATCTTTTTTTCTACGCTCTTACTGTAAACATCCAGGCGTTTGTGAACACGCCCTGTTATTGATGTTTATAAATGTTATGAGACGAAAAATGTTTTTTTCTCACCTAAAACTTTGCAAAAAAAAAATTTTGCTATTGAGACAATTTCATCAAGGGGCGCAGGCAAAAACAGAATTATTTAGATCCACCAGTTTGGGCGATATTTACAAATAACTCTTATTTTGAAACAAAATAAATTAAGCATAAACACTACTCACTCTCGTCTCAGCTATGGCAAATTCAAGAGTTTTGTCCTGGCTTGCTGATTCCACAAACTTCTTTTCTTTGTTTATTTTGCTGTCGCTTACCCCTCCTGTCCCTGTCCCCTCCTCTATGAAAAAAAATGATACCACAGCTGAACTAATAACAGATCTGCAGCCAATATGACTTAATTATGAAATAAGCTCAATCAATGGGAAATTTCGNAAACACTACTCACTCTCGTCTCAGCTATGGCAAATTCGAGAGTTTTGCCCTGGCTTGCTGATTCCACAAACGTCTTTTCTTTGTTTATTTTGCTGTCGCTTACCCCTCCTGTCCCTGTCCCCTCCTCTATGAAAAAAAATGATATCACAGCTGAACTAATATATACAGATCTGCAGCCAAATTAAGCTCAATCAATGGGAAATTTCGGTGATATTTGACTTAACTCCTTCAATTGGTTGGCGAAAAACCATATAAAAGAAAATAGGAAGGACCCGGTTCACAAACCTCACTCTCAATTTCAACCGATTTATAAGTTTACCGAATACACTAGTTTGGAATTACCAACTTTTTATATTTCTGATTTTTCCAGATTTCTCTCTAAGAAGTTGCGATGGCATCCAAGGTTCTCCTAGCCCTGGTGTTTTCCCTGGCGTGTTTGGCAGTGTTGGTGTCAGCTGACAGCACAGATGAACAGGAGAGAGAAGCCATTGACTATGCTGTGGACCAGGCCAGAGATGCCTATACTAAGGTAAGCATAAGTGGACTAAGAGGGCGTGAAGAAATAATATTAGAAGTCACTGGGAGACGACGTCTGACATGTTGAAGTGGTTGCGTAATGTTGTGTTTTTTGGTGTTCGGTTGTGACGCCTTTCGAGTTTATTTGCTCCGTTCGGTCCAACATCTCCGTCTTCTGCGTACCTTTCTGGATCTGCTTCTATAGCCTTTGATGACCAAGACCTGTCCAGCAAGGCGGCGGAGGTTGGAGATCAGAGTTTTTCTTCTCCCACATGAGCTGATTTCCCAAGTTTATGAGCCCCATCTGTCCTCAGCAGAATATAACAAGTTCAAGTTCAATCCTTATATTACGCCATAGACCAACATCATACAGTACAAAACAATATTACAAGAGTACAATCCATTGCAAAGACATATACCGTGTTCCTCATGCACACTATTGCCACTCATCTACTACTTTCTCATCTAGCTGACACCCAGTCTTTCGAGAGTTAAACTAACACACACATCATGTCATTACTACCTTAATATCACTCACTCTCTCAAACTACACTCTCTGCTTGTCTCACTCTCCCTTCCCCCCCGAACTTCTAAAATTCCTTTCCAGAGGGCGTCCATTTTGGCTCAAATTTCTGAATTATATTTCTTCAGTATTCCGAAACATAAATTACTCAGTGTTCGTATAACATCACACTCAAAGCACTCATAGCTAAGCTAAAAAGATATATATCCTGACACAACTGAGAAACAGTTGGCATGAAAAAAACAACAAATCTGAAAGCTTAAATTTCGACAAAGATGGATGAAAACTATGGAAGCTTGTCAAGTCTCTCAATGAGGAACTAGGAGACGTATAGAGTGATAGACAGCCAGTCACAGAACACTATCTTTATTTCACTTACATTGTTTTTAAAATTGTTGACATAACTATATTCATTCATTTCTTTAAAGTTTATTATCTAATACTTCAAGTGTATCAACAGAACCTATGTATTCATCACTTTCATTTATCCATTTCTACTGTACCGTTCTTCCCTATTTCTTTTTTATTATTTTTAAAATCAGTAGACTATCCTCAGTTATTATACGTTCACGGTCATCCCGGTATCATAACAAACAACTCCAACAGTCATTACTTCCGCTTTCTACTTTTCCAACATCAGAGGAATATGACTGGCTGATATCATTTGTTTGATTTGCTGATGCATGTGTACATTCGGAAACGAGATTAAATGACGCATTCGCAATACTTTCAATTCACTTCAGTTCATAAGTGTATTTTCCAATGTTAACGATGTTACACAATATGGATGTAGCTTTCAGAAGGAGACAAATGCACCTCCTCCCCACCACAAAAAAAAATTTGAACAGACTCAAAAGGAAAAAAAAAGACTTACAAAAAAACAAACCCAAAAAGAGATGACTAATTAAGAACGGTATATGGAATATCTGCAATACGTACATTGACTACATTCACTTTTCTGAGCTGATTAAATTTTGAAAATGGCGCTTTGTTATCTTCCAGGCACTTCATCGCAGAGGAGTGGGTTACATCGCTCAAGCTCAGAAAAGAAGTTGGTGGGACGGCGTGAAAGAAACCGTGGGAGACTACTGGAAGAACAACAAAGATGACATCATCGACACTTTTGCTGACGCCTTGAAGAAGGGAAAGTAAAATACGGATGAGAATCTGGCTGACGTAGACTGAACAACAACGATGAAAACTCGGTTGTTTTTTTTTTTGTTTTTTTTCCCCGGAATTCATGTATACCGAAAATAGATTTGTCTTGACGCAAAATTGAACTGATTAAATCCGTTCGTTAACATAACAGAGTTTGTGTTTTATTATATTGACACAATATGATAATATAATCGCTGACACTACTTCACACTATTAATACCCTAACAGGCCTGATCACCCCAGAACTTTCTCAAACTCCTGGGGAGCAGATAATGCCGCTGTCATTTACAGGCGCTGACCTCTGGCATTCTGACACTATTTTCCACAGCCTATAGCCAGGTACCTCTTTTATAGACGGGTGGACTGAGGAAGATGTGAATAAAATGCTTTCCCAGAACACTTACAACATGACTATGATCAGGAATCGAACCCATGAACTTTAGCTCTTAAGTCCAACGGTAGATACCTGATAACGGTAGTGCAACTGATAATCATCAATACTAACATAAAATGCGTTTTTACAGCCTTTAACACCACCATTAATATCATAATCATAATCATCATCATCATCATCGTCATCACCACCACCATCATCATCATCATCATCATCATCTTCACTATCACCATTATATTTATCATCACCATCATCATCACCATCATCACCATCATCATCCTCATCATCATCACCATCATCATCATCATCATTTAAAACTGAGAAAAATTAAAAGCTCAACCTTAATTCAAGGAATTTATTAAAAATCTAGTTAAGTATTGAGATCGAAAATTACTTCTAAACGTTTCGGCCCTAAGGTCTTTATCAACAGAATCATCACCAGTCATCATCATCGTCACATCATCGGTCTATCATCATCATCATCATGATCATCATCATAGTTGTCGTCATTATCATTATAAAATAACTGAAAAATTTAAAACTTTACCTCAACCTGTGATGATACTTTAATAAAATTACTGGAATGAGCTCATGTAATATCTATGCATTTTATTACAAACCAACGTACATCCATGAAATCTGAAATACTGATTTACTTACAGCGGCCTGAATCTAAAATTTTAGCAAAAAAATTAAGCTCAAATTTGTGACATCGAGAATGGCGCGAAGGAGCCGTAGAATACAGTCAAACATTCATAAAAAGATGTGTTGTTATTTGTAGTTGTGTCTTTTGGGTGTTTGTCGAGTGACTGGACCACAGTATAGACGCGAAAAAAATCGCAGAAAGCAACAATCGTTTAAGAAATACATTGAAGGAAGACAACAATAATTTGTGATGATTTCTCCCTACAAGACTAATGCGGCTATTGAACACAGTATTGGATTGAAGATGGTATATTTACCATTTTGAAGTTGGATGTACGTCCTTTTAATTAAAAAAAAAAGCCACACACATACACTCACACACACACACACACACACACACACACACACACACACACACACACACANCACACACACACACACACACACACACACACACACACACACACACACACACACACACACACACACACACAGAGCCCGCCCTTACCAAGGTACATGTAAGAAATAAAACATACAATCTGTGAGCGGCTGGATTCGTTTGGTTGTAACTAGCTGGCTGCCTGGCTGGTTCGTCCAGTATACAGATACAAGCCGTTTCAAGTACATCATCCAAATTTGAAGTGAAGACCAAAAGAGGACACGAAAATACCGTAAAGGTATAGTGTANCACACACACACACACACACACACACACACACACACACACACAGAGGCCGCCCTTTACCAAGGTACATGTAAGAAATAAAACATAAAATCTGTGAGCGGCTGGATTCGTTTGTTTGTCACTAGCTGGCTGCCTGGCTGGTTCGTCCAGTATACAGATACAAGCCGTTTCAAGTACATCACCCAAATTTGAAGTGAAGACCAAAAGAGGACACGAAAATACCGTAAAGGTATAGTGTAACACAAGGTGTAGTACAAGGTGGAAACGGAGCACTTAGTAACAGAAGTAAGAAGTGAGCAGACGCAAACAGATGCTCACACAAGGTAGGATAAAGGGGAAGTACTCAAGAAGACAAATGCAGAGAGAAAATATAAAGGTATAGATTAACATTTAACCCACTCCAGAGTTTGGGCCTTTAAGAGCTTTAAGCTTTTTTTTTTTTGTTTGTACGACTACAAGGGGCATCCCTCATCTTTGCTATTATTTCCATCTTAAGTAAGAATCCAGGGCGAAGATAATGATTAAAAAAGAATCCATCTTGTTCCATCGAACAAGAATTTGTGTCTTCAAACGTTCATTCAACATGTCAGCCTATAGAGAAGCAGCATGGTCAAAGGTTTGCGACGTTGAACTCAAGATATAGAGGTAATGGGTTCGATTCCCGACCACAATGGTGTTGTAAGTGCTTTGGCAAAACATTTGAAACACATTTTCCCCAGTCCGCCCGTCTGTAAAATGGGTATCTGGCTATAGGCAGTGAAGGATATTGGCAGAATACTAGTGATCAAGGCCTCCACATGGCAGATATATACATACACTGTATACTCCCAAGGGAGTTGAGAAAGTCATGAAGTGAACTGGCCTGCTGGGGTAATAATAGTGTGAAGTTGCGTGAAGGAGCGAGCACATTAACCTGGCTACGAGACTTCTAAACCGCATTATTATTATTATTGTCGTTGTTATTATTAGGTAGCGTGGCCATATGGTTTGTGAGTCGATTTCAGAAACTCAGGACTATCAAGTCTAAGGTATGTTTGTTTGACTCTTAGACCTGGCGGTTTACGCTGTTGTGTCCTTGGAAAAGACACTTCACTTCCATTTACCCACTCGACTCAGTACATGGCTTAAAGCTAAGGGGGTGGGGGTGGGGTGGGGGACCAGGGCGCTTCTCCGATAACGACCAGCAAGGACTCTGCTATGTATTTCATTTGTAATATTATGTATTTACATGTATGATGTGTAATGTTATATTATGTGTTTATATTGTAATGAGATGCATAACATTGTATAACAAGATTGAAGATTCAAAGTCTTTTATTAGGCTCTGGGCCAATAACACAAACTTCAATACAATACATACAACATGGTAAATCGATTTTTCTTCGGGATGAACAAAAGTCGTATTTTCGTTTCGAATTTTGTATTTTTATTACTATTATTTTTATCGTTACCTTACTGTTAATGTCATGGGATCCTCCCAATATATGCTTATGTTTAGATGAGGAGCTATGTTAATGAGAGCCCGGCCGGGTCTTTGCAGGTGACAAAGAAGAAAGTGACGATATTTACGATAATAATTACATAATATATGATGTCGTTGACGATGACAAAGATGGTGATGTTGATGATAACGAGGATAATGGTTATGATGATCAAACTAGAATAAAGCTGAAAAAAAAACCATTCTCATGTTCATGTGACACCTGCGCATTTTATTACAAACCCACCTACACCCACAACATCTGCCATGCTATTATTTTCGCTAATGTCAAGTTGCATAACTGACTTTTATCGTTACTTGGAGAAGCTTTCACTTTTAAAAACTAATCATTCTGTGTAAAGCTTCACGTGACCACAAGGTGTTGTGTTACATTTGCTGAATCAAAAAGTGAATTCTTTTCATTTGTCCGAGTTCATGTTTAACCAGTTTAACACGTTTATTGATAAGGATGAATACAAAAACATTGTACATTACAGCGATGACCTTAACCCTCTAGGTCCCAAGAGTAGAATAGTTAATATTGTGACAAAGCAATTTCTTTTAGATAATTTGAATAAATGGTTTAGATCTCTTCAACTTGACTTTTATGATTTGACTTCCTTAACTCTATATAGACTATTTATTGTTCTATAATAAAAAGTATGTGCTACTGTTTGAGGAGTCAGTTAGGGAGACACTAAGCTCATGTGCCATATACGGCACAGTGGATCTTTGAGGGTTAAGGACACAAACTAGCAAGTACACTTGACGACAATAGGCCTAAACAAAACTTTTTCATCACAATAATCAAAAACAAGAACAACAACAAGAACAACAACAACAACAACAACAACAACAACAACAACAACAACAACAACAACAAAAAACCAACATAAGAACAACATAGTTCATGGGTCAAAGTTCACGGGTCAGAGATCGTGTTACGCTTTGTTATCTGTCGTCAGAAGATCTATTTTATATATCATGTATTAGAAGCCAGGCATAGCAGGTATATTCGAGCAATGGATGTTGATTGTTATAATTTGTAGTAATCATTATTATAATATTGCTGTTTGTTTGTCCATTTTTTTTTGTAAGTGGTGG
>JAWQUT010000370.1:372065-383019 GCA_033807755.1 Ellobium chinense | reverse complement strand
GGGAGGGAAGGGTGTGGGGGAGGTTGTCTGCTTGTGATAGCTATATGTCTATGTTATTCTGTAACATCGTTAACTTTGAAATATAAACTTGTGAATTGAAGTGAATTGAAAGTAGTGCGAATGCGTCATTTCATCTCGTTTTCGAATGTACACAGTGCATCAGCAAATCAAAGCCAGTTTAACAGCTGATATTAACCAGTCATATTCCTCTGATATTGGAAACGTAGAAAGCGGAAGTAATGACTGTAGGAGTTATTTGTTGTGATATCGGGATGACCATGAACATATAATAACTGAGGATAGTCTACTGATTTTAAAAATAAACTAGAAAAGAATGGTACGGTAAAAATGGATAAATGAAAGTGATAAATATGTAGGCCTGCAGCTGATACGACTGACGTATTAGGTATTAAATTTTAATGAAATGAATGAATGTAGTTATGCCAACAATCCAGGCTAATGCCTATTAATGGGATTTCACTAATACTATTTCACACCGATGTGTCCCCAGCAGACCAGATTACACTGGGACTTTGTCAGCTCCATTAATCAACAGGCACTGATCTCTGAAACCTTATGTCTTTCATTGCCCGTGTACCTTAAGCCTTGATTCTCCATGTGCGTTCATAGTTTTCCTTACTTCCTATGGTGGCTTACGATACTTTTAACCGGAATCTTCGTAACCGTGACTTAATCATTCTGACCATACGATTCCCAACAAACAAGTTTTAAATTCCTAAAGAGTTACTTTTTACTCTTATATCCACGTTTGTGACAAAATGTCACTTTGTAACAGGGTATTACATGCGTTTATTGTATTTCTTATTCATCGCAGCGACATGACAAGGTGGCGATTTAAAATTTACTCGAAATGTGAAGGTTTATTCATTATTTGTATAGAATATACTATACTAGAAGAAATGCATTAACACAAATTTACAAGTTAGTACGGTATATTCAAAACAACAAGTGGCGGCTACATAAAGTTTACACAGAAGAATACGTTTAACAGATAGATAGACAGATATTAAATTCTTTATTTCCATAAATACAATTCATATTGTACAGGCATAATATTCCAACATTATGACCTACTGGAAATTATACCATGGTGGGGACTTAACTGCATATCTTACATGGGGGAGATGGACAAAACTGGAAATCTGCTCGGCTCTAATATCACTAATATATTCTATTATAACATCTACATCTTGAGATAGATAGATAGATAGATAGATAGATAGATAGATAGATAGATAGATAGATAGATAGATAGATAGATAGATAGATTAACAGATAGATAGATAGATAGATAGATAGATAGATAGATAGATAGATAGATAGATAGATAGATAGATAGATAGATAGATAATTTTAAAGCCCCCTGGCAACTCAGTGTGTTAGATTTCAGGGATGTAAATGGCTTTGTATTGAAATGCATGGACATTACTGACCTCGTTCCTTAGCCTTATTATAATATTATGACTACTGGTTTAAGTAGAGTTTTAGAAACATCATTTATTTTACAGTGATGACAATGGTGGTGATGATGATAACGATAATGATGATGATGATGTTAGTGGTGGTGGCAGAGGCTGTAGAGGGACATTTGTGTTAATACTGATGGTTGTTATTGTCATTGCAGTGACGTGCTAAAATGATGTATCAACATAAAAATACACAAACTCGGGTACGTTTCCAAATGGATTTAATCAGTTTAATTTTGCGTCAAGACAAATCAAAGTTTGCATACATCCGTGCCAGGATTAAAAAAAAAATATCGAAGTTTTCATGTTGAGATTGTTATTCAGCCTAAGCCAGGCAACCTTTTGTAAATTGACATCCGTGTTTTACTTTCCTTTCTTCAAGGCGTCAGCAACAGTGTCAATGATGTCATCTTTATTATTTCTCCAGTAATCGCCCACGCTCTGTTTCACGCCGTCCCACCAACTTCTTCTATGGACTTGAGCGATGTAACCCACTCCTCTGCGATGGAGAGCCTGAAGGGCAACAACAACAACAACAGCAACAATAATAATAATAATAATTATGATAATAATAATAATAATAATAATATTAATAGTCGTGCGGTATATAAATCTCGTATCCAGGCCAATGCTCGCTTATGCGACTTCACACTATTATAACCCCAGCAGGCCTGATCACTCTAGGACTTTCTCAACTCCCTGGGGAGCTTACAGTGCCGCTGCCGTTTATTGGCGTTGATCACTAGCATTATGACATATCATACACTGCCTAGAGCCAGGTACCCATTTTACAGGCGGATGGACTAAGGAAAATGTGAATGAAATGCTTTCCCAAAGCACTTACAACATAACCGTGGTCTGGAATCGAACTCTTGACCTTTAGATCTTGAGTCCAACGCCGTAACCATTCGGTCACTCTGCGTCACAGGTGAGACAGCAAACAGCCATTTTAAAATTTTAATTAGTTGACATTTTAAGGTTTCAAGAGCCTAATTGATCAAAAATAAAATTGGACTATCGAAGTCACTAATAGTAGAGTATAAAATAATATGTCTAACTGTGTAGAAATCATTGTATAAAATGAAACCGCACAGCAAAATTGGTGAAATTTAGTCCTGAATTTGTAAGGAATAAGTGTATAAGTGTTGCAGGTAGTGTTTCACAATTGCTTCTGCGAATTTCATTTGTACGGGTCTGTGGTCTGCAAAAGAGGGCCAGATTTTTAGTCCATTTTCATCCAAATTAAACTTGTAAAAAATCTAATAAAGGACCCGCGCCATAAACAGTATATAATTTGAGCACAGTAATGGCACCAGACCAGCAGATAGCCTTAGCCATCTCGGATATGTTCCTGTGGTTTGAGGAGAAATTTTTAGTAAATGGCTGAAAGAGGCTTTTACAGTCTGGCTACTGGAACCTAAACAAATTAAAGCAATATCTGTCCGCTTGTTTCGTCTCTTGGCTAGACCGTTCGTAATTTGTCAACTCTAACAACGCTTACTTCCGGATTATGCAAAGTTTAAATGTTTGTAGTATGATTGCGTCATCTAGTCTGACTTCCAAAAGTACAAGATGCATCACCAAATCACCAGAACTTATCAGCCAATCATATTCCTCTGGTATTGAACAATTTAAAGAGCGGAAGTAGTGATTGTTGGAATTGCGGTTTGTGTCGCCCTGATGATCGTGAATGCGTAGAAAATGAGACTGGTCTACTGGGTGATGAATTGTAAAGAAAAGTAGCACAAGCCCACTAGATCATTACGATCTAAAAATGCTTTTTTTCTCCATGTACCAAAAGGAAACATGAAAAAAAATTTGGAGAAAGAGCCTTTACGTCCTCAGGACCATTTGTTTGGAATAAACTGCCTAAAAATATTCGTAAAGAAATAGCCTAAGTACTTTTAAGACACTTCCCAAAACACATTTGTTCAAACAATATCTTGACTGACCATGATAGTCTACGAAACCAAATCTTTTTTTTTTTTTTTACATCTATATTGCAGTGCATGTGTACAGAGTGTAGTATGCTTGGGTGTGTGAGCTGAATACTTTATAATCTTACTTACTTCTCTATGTAAAGCGCTCAAAGCCTGTATGTTCAGGGATGAGCGCTATATAAATGCTATGTATTATTATTATTAAATGAAAGTGATGAATAAATATAGGATTTAAGGACTCTAATCTTAAAATTAAAAGGAATGAATGAGAGCATGCAATCCAACAATGTGGAAAGTAATATAAATTAAATGAAAGGAAAATTCTGAATCTGTCTAGATTTGTGGTTGAGTGAATTTGTTTGTCAAGTTTACAAATTCAAACGCTTTCACGCATAAATCTGGTAAAGTATCCTAAAATCGGCAGGTAGAGACCACAAAAAATATATTGTTGGCCCCCAGTCAAGCCGTTGGGGCCTAAGAGATTTAAAGGGGCCATTTTGTATCACAAACCGGAGAATAACGTTAGACAGGAGCATTTTCTCACTCCGACGATTTCATTTCAGGAAGTGCGCTACATTTAGTACGCTGCGGTACGATATGGTTCACACAAGCAGAGTGACGCGCAAGCAGTGCGGTTGCACAAGCTGTTGTGTTCAATAATTTGCTCTAATTTGCAGTGCTGAATGTCGTCACGGTGTGCAGCAGGTTATGGTCGTTCAACTCGAATTAGGCAGGAAGACCAAATATTGAGAATAACGTTATTATAGCCATTGAGAAGCGAGAATTTTTTTGGGTTGGGCTCATCGTTATAAATAAATAGTCAAAAAAAAAAAACATGTACATTTATTATGGGTTATTGGAACCTGTTGTTTTTTCTTCGTTCGGCCCTTTTAACAGTTTGTGTTATTCTACAAATTCCACTATGGATTCGGGAAACATCTCCCATGGAGGTTAAAAAAACTTCGTTTGCCGATCTTTTAAGGGGAAGAAAAAAAAGGGTTGACGCAAAATTATTCACAAAATCATTGTNCAACGGCCCAAATTTTTCACAAATCTCTTTTACAAAAATCGAATTTTGATTTGGTCCCCAAATTTTCATTTGGCTGGTTTTGATAGCTTGCTAATAATAGGCCCGCACACTTTTTTTTTAAATTATTATTTACAAGGCTCAAATTGTATCTGAAACATTAAAATTGAGTGCCTTATTTGGATCACAGGTCATTTTACATATTTCTACACCCTGACACTGGCTGGCAGGGTCTACTTACCTGCCAGCTTGCCTGTCTGCCTGCCTGCCTGCCTGCCTGCCTGTCTCTTTGTTTCTTCGTCTCTCTGTCTGCCTGCCTGCCTATCTGTCTATCTACCTGCTGCTTACCTGCTTGCACGCTTGCCTACCCTCCCAATAGCCCCAGCTATTATGCCTCCGTTCCCTTTCTTTCTTCCAGTTTGTTCTTAAAACCCACCTTAGTATAGGCATCTCTGGCCTGGTCTATAGCATAATCAATGGCTTCTCTCTCCTGTTCATCTGTGCTGTCAGCAGACACCAACACTGCCGCACACACCAGAGAAAACATCAGGGCTAGGAGGACCTTGGATGCCATCGCTGCTTCTCAGAAAGGAATCTAGAATATTTAAGAAATCAAAACATTGGTATTCTTAAATTACTACTGTACTAGGCAAACTTACGAATGTGGCAAAAAACAGGGAGGGAGGTTTGAAAACCCGTTCCCTTTTATTTTTCCTCATATATCATTATATTAAACATCAGATTGAAGAAGTTAAGTGAACCGTCACCAATATTTCTTACTGATAAGCTTAGTTCATCCGTAAGTCGTGTTGGCTATAGATCTACGAGTATGTCACGTATTTCATCCGTAAGTCGTATTGGCTATAGGGCTGTGTCGTAATATTTCATCCGTAAGTCGTATTGGCTTTAGGGCTGTGTTGCGATATTTCACCCGAAAATCGTATTGGCTATAGGGCTGTGTCGCGAAATTTCATCCGGAAGTCGTATTGGCTATAGGGCTGTGTCGTGATATTTCATCCGTAAGTCGTGTTGGCTATAGATCTACGAGTATGTCACGTATTTCATCCGGAAGTCGCATTGGCTATAGGGCTGTGTCACGTATTTCATCCCGAAGTCATATTGGTCATAGGGCTGTGTTGCGATATTTCATCCGTAAGTCGTATTGGCTATAGGGCTGTGTCGCGAATTTTCATTTGGAAGTCGTATTGGTCGTAGGGCTGTGTTGCGATATTTCATCCGTAAGTTGTATTGGCTATAGGGTTGTGTCGTGATATTTCATCCGTAAGTTGTGTTGGCTATAGATCTACGAGCATGTCACGTATTTCATCCGGAAGTCGCATTGGCTATAGGGCTGTGTCACGTATTTCATCCGGAAGTCGTATTGGTCATAGGGCTGTGTTGCGATATTTCATCCGTAAGTCGTATTGGCCATAGGGCTGTGTCGTGATATTTCATCCGTAAGTCGTGTTGGCTATAGATCTACGAGTATGTTACGTATTTCATCCGGAAGTCGCATTGGCTATAGGGCTGTGTCACGTATTTCATCCGGAAGCCGTATTGGTCATAGGGCTGTGTTGCGATATTTCATCCGTAAGGGGGGTCAATGCCCAAAATTGTTCACAAATCTCTTATTAGGAAAAGTCACCCCGAATTCTGATTTGGTCCTTATTTTTTTTTTTTAATCAGGCTGGTTTTAACAGCGTGCTAATACACGGGCCTAATACCGTAATACGTTTCATTTTAATGTCTGGGCTCGGGTGAAAAGGTGCTTGATAATAGGCTGAATTTGAAACCCTGTCAAATGGAGACACAAAAAGAATTCTGTACTTCTCTGTAATCAGGTTTTTATTTTTCAGAAGGTTAGAAGATAATTTCGATCATACTGTGTTTCTGAGTGAGCCTTTTGTACAGTGGTGTGACTTCAGACTGTGTCACCAAAATTATGTCACCTTTTGACCGTAGCTCATCTGTTAGGCTCAAATGTTATCTGAAACCTTAACATTTGGACGCTAAATAAAGATCACAGGTCTTTTCACATCTTTCTACATCCTGACTTTGGTTGGCAAGCTCCCTCAAAAAGAGAATTTCATATAATAACTGATTAATTAGGTTGCACAAAATGAGTGTTTTGGCTTTCTAGTAAGTGCCTGAAACATTTTTGGTATAGTGAATTCAAATTGTTCTGTACACGTCTGTACTCACCTTAATTCCTCTAGTAAACTTGGCCTCCTAGTAAGTGCCTGAAACATTTTGGTATAGTGAATTCAAAGTGTTCTGTACTCGTCTGTACTCACCTTAATTCTTCTAGTAAACTTGACCAAATAGTAAGTGCCTGAAACGTTTTTGGTATAGTGAATTCAAAGTGTTCGGTACACGCCTGTACTCACCTTAATAACCCTAGAAAACTTTGAAGCACTCGAAGACGTGTGGATCTTGATATCCGATGTCCAAGTTCCCGCTAACCAAACATTATATAGAGCGCTGGTGTCATCACTTTAACAAGAGAGGCGTTTTTGTCAATATCGTGTATGATTAGAAGTATATTACACAAAGGTGGAGTAGTGTCAAAGCCCATTAAAAGAGGTGTGTTTGGCAGGTGGAATTAAACTTTGGTATACAAGATTGCTGCATTACAGATAGTGATGATGAAAGTTTGTCGGTCGCTAAAAAAAAAAAAGGTGCACTACAGCTTTGGTCTACAAAATTCAGTATTTACCATTGTGCGGCTGTGGCTCTTTGGTAAAAACGTATTCACTTTATCTTCATCTTGTATAAGAACTTCGTTTAGTCTTAAGATCCGGGCCTGTCTTTTGCACCATGGAGGTGTGAGCCTATGAGAATTGAGATTCGTGTCCAGAGCACCTGTCTCTTGTGATTCAGATCGATCTGAGCACATGATGTCCAGTGTAGTTTATGCATCCTACATCTGTGGCCATATACGTTAGATAAGCGCAGTGCGGTAACCACGGGCAACTCACAAAACATTAGTAGCGTTCATTGTGGTTAACGCACTACTTTAATTAACATGGGGATTATGCATATAATATAATGGTCACTGGTTGTCACTTCTCTTTACCAACTGGTGTCTGTTTTCAGCACCCACTTAATAGATTATAATCGTGGGACTCTCGCAATGTGTGTTTGGGTTGGGATTAACAGAAGAGTAAGGCTTTTGATAAAGGTTAGAAAGAAAGGAGAGAGACAGACAGACAGACAGACAGAGAGAGAGAGAGAGAGAGAGAGAGAGGGGGAGAGAAAAAGAGAGAGAGAGAGAGAGAGAGAGAGAGAGAGAGAGAGAGAGAGAGAGAGCGAGAGCGAGAGTTCCTGATTGATTAAGAATCTCCCAATAGTGTTTCTCTCTTTCCCAAACTGGTACCAAATGGATCTACGACACTTGTAAACTGAGATGTCATAGATCTAAATGTAAGGACTGAATGGTTGCTAGTGACAGTGAGTAGTACATAATATTATTGTTAAATGTAAAATGTACATGAACGTTGTGAATGCAAGTAAATGCAACAATGCATTGTGAACATGTGTGAAATTAGTAGTTGTAGTGCTTAAAATGTCCATATGCTGTCCCGTTGCATAGTGTATTTTGCCCGTGTACCACGTCTGTGATCTGGGCTTATCATAATATAAAAAAAAAAAGCCTCGATTTTGTATGTGGCATAGCGTCGCTACCGCTGTTCGAATCGACTTGAAACTTTCTGTGTGCCCCTGTTTTACTCTCAACATGTTACAAGGGTGCATTTCGTTACTTCAGTCGATCGCTAAGTTTTTTTAAATTTAATTTTCATTGGTGTCGTAACCAGGCCCACGTAGATATTGCAGCGCCACACTTTTTAAGCGTGACGTCATCGCTTTTTGTGTTAGGGCCCGGAAACGAAGCAAAATAATATTTGTCTAGCCGATGATGTTATCCAAATTTGCGTAAGCGAGAATATTCATAGGCGGGAGTCACAGCTGCTGTAATGCTTCGGGTGAAGGGGTGGGTGGAGGGGGAGGGCGTGATAGTTCACTGACGCTTCCCATCCCTCCCTTCCCCTCCCCCTTCCCGGCAGCGCTGAGATACTTCAGCTAGCTCCTAATAAACTTGTTACACTTGTTAAACTTGTAGTCTCGCCACTGTTAAGATATAAATAATACAGAATGTGACTCAGCTATTGGCAGTGGAGTAACTACAGTACATTATGTAGCCTACATTGAAATCTCCCCATCCTCTTTTCTCTCACCTCAGTTTGCAAGATCATTGCCGCAACGCCACAAAAAAAAGTGCAGTTTGATGACACGCAGTGTGCACTCTGGTCCCATTTAGTGCTCAAGCCCTTTCTCTCCCCTCCCCCCTTCCTCTGTTTGTATGTGTCAAAAACACAAACTATGACCTCGGTGATACGGCACGTGACCAACACAAGGAAGTCACGCATAGACTTCATTTAAAGAACTTGTGACACTTGATACCTTTGGTTTGGTCAGTTGTGCATGAAACATATTTTGATGAGGCATAGAATTCTTTTTTAAAAAACAGAACCCTATACACGTAATCTTGAGTTAGTTAACATATCGTTACTGATGCCTTAGATGAGCGTATTCCAGAAAGCAGATCTAGGTCAAGGTCAGATCCACAGTCTGGTATCAGATTGTTCAGAATTTTAGGTTGATTCTGATTGTTTCTCATAAAATTTTATGTATGAGCTCAAAACCACAGGGAAGGATCAACTTAATTGATGAGGAATGTCTTCTTTTTCTTCTTTGTTTTTATCTTCTTCTCCGTTTTCATTTTCTTCTTCCTTCTCCTCTTCCTCTTTCTTCTTTTACGTTCCTTCTTCTTTTTCTTTATCTTCCTTCTCCTCCTTCATCTTCTTCTTCTTCCTCCTCTTCCTCCTCTTCCTCCCCGTCTTCTTTTTCTGTTTATTTTCACTCTTCTTCTTCTTAATCACGTTCATGCAGTGAAATACCAGGTCATGCGATGATACTAAACTGGGTCACACATTGTGCCATATTTTTCAGGAAGATGCCAATGTTTTTTCACTGTTGGCTATGAAAGGTTTTACACCTCTCATTAACTTATCCAGGGGTCTCATGCCAAAATACTTTCCAAACATGTTGTTTAGCTCTTCTTCCAAATTTTGACACAAAGAAAAATGTCCCTAAGCCAGTTAGATTTTCAGAACTTAGGCAGTGAAGCAGGCTACCTAACATTTTAGGATTTTTCACTTAGTAAAGAGGGTAACCTTACCCACCTAGCAACAATCACCAATTTTATACTTAAGTGACTAAACCTCATCTATCCTGAGTCTACAAATGTATTTGCATCTATCTAAGCCTTTGAAATTCAAATCCAACCCCTTTCCCCCCTCCCCATGGCCAGTTTTCTGATTATATAGGGACTAATTAAAACTGCACATTTTTATGACAGGCACTATTGGCATCTTCAAACTGTAATAATTCCCCATAGCTTATAAAAAGTAGCAAATATTGTTTCTGTTGGCCAGAACTTTTTCATTAGATCAGCAGGGGCCTATGCTGATGGTTAGGGGCAAGAGTCGAACAAGAGAAGTCCAGCAAATTTCATTTTAAAAAAAGAATCGAGAAACTGATACACCCTCGGATTTACGTACTCAGAATAGCAAGCGGTGTGTAAATACAACCCTCTATAGCAAACTATATAACTACAAGGAAACTAGAAAACCATATTACTAACTGGTACTAAGAGAACAGGAATCAATACTGCAACTCTGTCACCAATGTTAATCAAAGAGACACAAGGATGTGACACTTCATTTTCAGGGACAAAGAAAATTAGTTTCTCACTGATTTTTATTGTTATTATCCAACCCTTGGTAGGGATGCGACGAGAATTTTCCAGCCCTTGTTAGCGATGTAACGAGAAACAGCAAAGCCATCATGGCTGAGACACGTTTTGTATATCGAGTAGTGAAGCACATGTTTTGCAGTCAACACCATTATAGCTCCATGGTCAACACACAATAAAGTTGGAGTCGCCTATCTATATTAATAAAACGCTTCAGCCAAATTTGTGTCACAGATTTCTTAAGAACTACGTAACGTAAAAACATGCGTTTTTCACCTAAATTCGTAGAAAACTACACAAAGAGTAACTATACACATCAATCCTCTTTATTTTTTTTACCTTTTAAAAAAAAAAAAGAATGTGTATTGCAACGAAATACAATCTCCGATAGATCTTTTCAATCCGCCCGATTCGCCAATCGTCTAACTTTTTCACGGAGTCTAATGCATTCGTCTATGATGCCTTTCGGTGCGCTAGGTATTCTTTCACAGCTGGTGCGTTGCCTGCTTGCCCATTTGTAAAATGGGGTGTTTGTCTTGTTGGCAATATAAAGTTATTGACATCATACTATAAAAGTTTAATGTATGCATTTCATTAAAGTAAAAAGAATTTAAAAAAAAGGTTGGACCTACCTTTATTCTAGCCTGAGGAGATAACACCCTACATCCGGATCCCCCCCCCCCCC
>JAWQUT010000370.1:340596-361025 GCA_033807755.1 Ellobium chinense | reverse complement strand
GGAGGGAGCAGAAGGAGTGCTGGATTTGAGCTGCCAGATCCATAAATTATAGAATCCTAAAGCCCGGCCTCAACTCAACTGGTTATATAAGAAATCACATTAGATATACAGTCAGTGTTTGATCTATCCAGACCTAGGTATTTTTTAGATTTCTCAATGCCTGTAAAATGCAAAGAAGTGAGGAATGGTATAAACACACTGATTTTCGTTAAAGATTTCAGGATTAAACCAATTTATTGCATAAAAGACAAGTTGTTGTGTTTTGTTTCTGTTTTTGTTTGCTTTAATGTTTATTCGGTGTCCTTATAAGTGTTCAGCTTCATTCCATCCTCTTTAAATTTGACAAATAAAGTTGTCATCGTCATCATCATCATCATCACTCTCGTCATTAACAGCACTGCCACTACCATCATCATTATCACCAGCTTCTTTGCACCTCAAGTCATCATCATCATCATCATCATCATTTATCAAGAACAACCTTGGTATCATCGTACAAGGGCATAGGTGTGTATGAACGTCACGTTTTGCCGTGTCGGGACGTGTCATGTCCGGATGCAGCGACAATGTGCCCTTAATCAAGCACATTCACATAAAATGGATGTTCATTAAATGACTGAATGTAACAAGCAGTTGAAATCACCTATAGTAACCAAAACAAACAAAAAACAAAATATAGAAGATCCAGTTCTCTCTAACTTTATTTAGCCAACTCTTGAGAAGGTCTGTATTTTATTTAACCTGCACTTAATCACTAGAAATGCAGGTAGGTTACAACCTACTGCAGCAGTGGACAGGAAAAACGTAATAATCCCAGGTTTCCTCGCCCCCCCCTCCAAACATACTCATCTCCCTGCATTAGTCTATGCCTAGCTATATCTGGATCATTCATCCTTGTTCTCAGTTAGGTTGTCCTCATCTTTGCCACAATAAGCAAATCGTATCCATTTGGAAATCAACATTGAAATATCAATGCTTTGGTAATTTTGATGAAGCAAACAGTGGGTCATAAAAATCAAAATGGGTAGAACAAAGAATGGTATCTCTTGAATTGGACGCAGATGGTATCTCTTGAATTGGACACAGATGGTATCTCTTGAACTGGACGCAGATGGTTTCTCTTGAATTGGACGCAGATGGTATCTCTTGAATTGAACGCAGATGGTATCTCTTGAATTGGACGCAGATGGTATCTCTTGAATTGGACGCAGATGGTATCTCTTGAATTGAACGCAGATGGTATCTCTTGAACTGGACGCAGATGGTTTCTCTTGAATTGGACGCAGATGGTATCTTTTGAATTGAACGCAGATGGTATCTCTTGAATTGGACGCAGAGGCTGAGCCTTCTTCTGCTCGAAACTCTGCCACCTGATGCAATGAATTCAAGAACCAGCAGTGAACAAAGTTTTCCCTTGTAGAGGTTTGCGCTAATACAAGAACATTCTATGTGATATTGTCACTATTTTCTAGCGTTTTCAGAAAAAAAATGGCTATGAAACTAAAATGTCTGCAACACCCTGAATTCAAACAAAGATGACGAACAAACTACCTCGTGACCAAGATGGTAACAGCATCTCTCACGACTGGGACCACTAGCTCAGTTTCTGATCTACCCATTATTAAAGGTTGATTAGTATTTCTCCACCAGATTTGAGGACAAAAAAATTGTTTATCATAAAAACAGGGCCTATTTCCGGTGACATAAAGGTGTGTAATAATTTTTGGTATGTCACACGTAACATAAATTTGACCTTGGATCCGGCTTATGAATACTTTGATTGGAGGCTTTGGAAACCTCTAGGTGTATGAATATGTGACGACGTTTCTTTTGTAACTATTTTTCACAGTCATGGAATTTTCCTTTGTCTACACTAAAAAAAAAATGATTTCAGTTTGTCTTTCTCACGCTTATCATCGTTATAATCAAATTTCAGTTTCATTTCAGTTAAACATTTGAATTAAAAGTACTGGAAGTATCACAGTGTTTCTGTGGTCTAAAGTTTCATGGATGATTGTCAGCTGTTTAGATCTACTTTGCGTCGCGCAACTGAGGCGCATTCAATTCAGTTGTGTTTGATGTGTCTCAAACAGCGCGAGAGCCACTTCATGGTCCTCTTCACGATTAAAAGTTAATTTTTTTTTTATTATTAGTCAAAGTTAATATGATAAAAAGGATCTGAAACTCATGTTTGTTTGATATCAGATTTATGGAATTCGTTATACATTTATCGTATTCGCTCGCCAGATGCTCGAGAATACGATAAACGTATAATGAATTTCATAAATCTGATATCAAACAAACACTCATTATAGATCCTCCATGTAGGGGACGGCTTAGTATCCTCAGATTCTGAATGTTCACTTGTTTACTTCTCTCATGCAATCTTTTTTTTTTCAAAAGGCATAGAGTGAAAAATGTGAAGTGAGACCTTTTCTTTATCTTTTGGCGTGCCACCTAACAGATTCCAGGGTGTAATCATAGCAAAGTTTTTATTCCCGAGGATCTAATTATGTGCGTTTTGAGCCTGATATCGCCAAAATTTACCTCTCGCGAAAAAAAGGACCGTTGAGTTCTGTTTTTCTTCAAAGGGCAACAACAATGCGCAGTTGACCTGCGCGTGTATAATCGTAGTGAGAGGAAGATAGGACAACTTTTTATTTGTTTGCCTTTGTCAAAGTTTTCTTTGGTGTAAGTCTGGAATTTTAGTACACTAGCATAGACACCCATTCTATGAATGGGACGTTGGATGACAAAAATAGGATTATCTGCTACATGGAGAGCCTTGCTTTATTACTATGATGTAGAAGTAGCAATATAGTAAACGTGGCACTACTGGATGGCTAAGTTTACGGATTTACCCGCTGATATGGTGCTGGACGACTTCAAGAGCAAAGCGTCATCAATGAATGGAAAGCAGATTTCGAAATTTCAACCTCGATGAAACTGAGCGAAGCCCGTACATAACTAATGGAATCTTGCATCCTTTGTGAGCACACACTGACGATAAATCTCTTTTGTCGAATTTCATACAGGTTACCGATTTTGGACCCGAATGTTACGTGTAGCAGGTTATGACTTTATTGTGTTCGAATTTAGCGTGCCACGCCCCCGATCCAGTCTTATAATATAGATAACAGAAAGTTCACATACTTACCGCTTTAAAACACGTTGTGAATTGTGAGTTTTGAATCAATTTGGATCTTCGAACTGGTGTCGGCGTGTGCGTTCAAATTTCCAGTGGCAAACGAAACGCAATGTCTTTCCGGTACGAAATTTTAAAGTTTTATTTGGAGTCGACGAAATGGCAGAATGAATGCCGGAAGCAAAGACAAAGAGAAAAATGCGGTACAAACTCTGTAAATTGATTAATCAAATCTTGCAATTTCCGTGAGCAGACAATGATGCTAAACATTCTATATCGGATATTGTACATGTTGACGTTTTCAGCCGAATTTTCCAAACAGCGGTTTTGAAGGTTATGCGTTAGGAAGGGAGCTTGCCACGCCCCCGATCCAGTCTTATAATATAGATGACAGTTCATACACAGAAGAAGAAGAAGAAGAAGAAGAAGAAGAAGACGAAGAAGAAGAAAAAGAGGAAGAAGGAGACAGCCCTTTGACGACATTCTGGATTGCTATAAGACTTTTCGCGCTCATGCTCACAAAAACGTGATCCTCGCAAAAAACCAATTTCGACTTTTTGCGAAAATTAGATTCTAGCGAAAAAAAAAAGAGAAAAACAACCCACAACACTTTTTCAGTACTTTCAGAGAAATTTACTGATTCTCTCTTGATGAAAATCTATGGGAAAAACATTTCTCACTCTCACACTCTTCCACTATGTCTCTCAGTTTTTCTGTTTCTGTTTCTATATCTGGCCCTCAGACTCCTATTCACTTGGTTTTCTGTGTATGTTTCTTATTTTAGTTGGCAATCTTGAAAGAGTGCTCTGATACGAAAGTTGACTATTTTATAAAATACATCCTTACATATTTTCCCAAAGTTTTGTATTAAATCTGGCCAGAACAATACATAATTTCTATTGGAAACAGAACTGGAAACCGACTGGGTGAAGCGGCCACTTATAGAGCATTCTCTACTCCAGAGCTCTTGCTGGCACTTTGAGATAATGAGGGCGGTAAATGTTAAAATCACCCATGGTTGGAGGATAAACATAGATTCTCTTCTCCTCCTTGGGCGACCCGTGGACACCTCGAGCCTCCTCGTCTGCCTCACTGGCACCATCTCGTGCCTCTCGGCCAGCGTACTTGTGGTAAATCGTATTGAGATCGTTCCTGATATCGTCCAGCGCATCTGTGACAGCACCTTTGAGAGCGTCGATTTCGGCGTTGACTTTGTCACCAATGTTCTTGGCCCCCTCCTTAATCGAATCTACGGCGTCGGATATCCAGCCTCGGCGTGCCAGGGCGACAGCAACTCGTCGATTCCGGATTCGATCCCGGAGTCCAATAACCCGGCGAGGCCCGTAGCCGTACCATGGTGGATAAGATATTGCGCGATCCTCTGCAAGGGCAGAAGTAGACAGTATCGATATGACAAGCAAGGCGAAAGCCGATATCAACCCCAGGTGCTTCATCGCTAATGGATGTCAGAGTGTCTGTAGAAGAAAAAATCCTCATTTTCATTCCACATCTGCTGAAGTCATTTTTGAGGTTTTGGAAGATGCCAAAGGCACATGGCATAAACATATGCCATGGGGAGGGGGGAAGGGGTTGGAGTTTAATTTCAAAGGCTTAGATAGACGCAAATACATGTGTAGACTCATAATAGGTGAGGTTTAACCACTCAAGTATAGAATTTGTGGTTGTTGCTAGGTGGGTAAGGTTACCCCGTTTACTGAATGAAAAGCCCTAAAATATTAGGTAGCCTGCTTCACTGTCTAAGTTCTCAAAAGCTAACTGGTTTAAGGACATTTTTCTTTGTGTCAAAATTTGGAAGAAGAGCTAAACAACATGTCTGGAAAGTATTTAGGCATGGGACCCGTGGATAAGATAATGAGAGGTATAAAATCTAATATAGCCAACAGTGATAAAAACATTGGCATGTTCATACCAGGAAGTGAGCGTTCTTTAACCTGTTGCTCAAAGCAGAACAATGAAACAAATGTGGTTTAACTTGTAAAATTGGGAAATAATAACAAGACAAAGTGTACATTTTTTTCAATAGGAACAAGAAGATAAAATTGAAGATCATAGTAATATGAACATCTCAAATCATCTAAAAACAACAACAACAATAACAGCAACAACAACAACAACAACAACAACAACAACAACAACAACAACAACAACAACAAAAAACTTAGGTAAATGTGAATGAGCATGACGAAATGATTCAATTAATATAAAAATTCTTTATACGAAGAATGACTCATATAAACAGCTAGACTATATTCAAGTTAAGACAAAATATTTCACAATAATGTGGTTTCTAGGTCTCATGTCTAGGCTTACGGCAAATCATGCCGCTTCACACTATTACTACCCCGAAAGGCCTGTTCATCCTAGGACTTTCTCAACTCTCTGAGGAGCACAATGACTGCTGTCATTTACAGGCACTTTTCATCAGAATGTATTTCATTGCCTATATCTAGAGACCTATTTAACAAAGAGATGAACCGAGGCTTTCCCAAAGCCATGGCATGGATGGAGTCCACGAAACATTTAATAGTAACAATAAGTTTTACAGTAAACATCACTTTCAAAGGGCTGCATTCCATTAAAAAAATGCTCAGAGCCATTAAAAAAAATGCTCAGAGCGCTTTACATACATAATACAAGAACACATGACCTTTAATATTATTACTGCCTTGCAACGATAAAACAGCGCATGATCAAATAACCAAACTTGTCTGTGTCTCTAAGAGTCTCCATCTCTTTTGCGGTCTGTTCGTCTGTCTATCTATCTGTCCATTTTTCTCTTTGTTTAATTCACTCTCTGTCTGATTGATTTTCCGTCTGTCTCTCCGTCTGTCTGTCTGTCTGTCTCCGTCTCTTTGTCCGTTCCTCTGTCTCTGTATCTATACGTCTGTCTGTATATCCATCAATTTCTTGATCCGTTTATCCGTATATTTCTCTCCCTCTCTCTCTTTCTCTCTCTCTCTCTACCTGTCCATTTGTCAGTCTATTCGCTTCTATCTGTCTCTGTCTGTCTGTCTGTCTGTCTGTCTGTCTGTCTGTCTGTCTGTCTCTCTCTCTCTCTCTCTCTGTCTCTCTCTCTCTCTCTCTGTGCCTGTCTCTCTCTGAGTCCGTTTTTCTGTCTCTACTTTTATCCATTTCTGTCTGTCTCTTTTTTTGTTTTTTGTTTCACTGTGTCTGTGCCCTTCTGTCTGTCCGTCTGATTCTCTCTCTCATTCTCTCTCTCGCCCTCTCTAGTCTATCCACTCCAACTGTCACTGGAAAAAAAACACCGCAAGAGTATCTTTTTCCGGCAGATTTTTCTCTGTTTACACCGGCCCTGTTTAAAAGCTGTTACGCTACGTTCCACCAAAATCAGTGAGCCAAACCGTAATGATCATTGGTAAATTTTGATGGCAGTTTTAACTCTCAGGCATGGGCTCAGAACGGAAAGTTCTAAAACGTTTATGAGTTTTAAGTTTTAAGTTTATTTATTTAAGCGAAAGCCAACCTCATACATTGTAACGTCACATCACTACAAAAGAATGAATGAAAAGAAACAAAAAAACATATATTTTATGCACAACTGTCAGTTACATTTAGTCATTGACATTTCTGTCTCTTTCTTTCTCTTTGTCTCACTATCTCTGTCTCTCTCTCTCCCACAAATTTTCTCTCTCCCTATCTCACACACTCTCTCTCTCTCACTCACTCATTCTCCCCATCTAATGTTACCCTACAACTTTCACAACATCCGAATAGATCAGACATATCTAAGGAACTAAGGTTTCTTCACAATAATAAAGTGAATGTTAGTATAAAACATTTTTTCTTCTTTTTTCTTTTTTTCTTTTTTCTAAGCGTTATTCAGCTTAGTAGTACACGAATATTATTGGTACACAAACACGGGCGATATACCATTAAAACTATTAAAGGGACAGGGGTAGATATTTGCTTTATAACTAAAAAAAGAAAAAAAAAACGACACTTTTTGTCCAAACTTGAAACTGCGTACATTTTCCTCTTGCTTGACCGTGTCTGAAAAAACACCGCTGGAATGTCGTAATTTTGAACCTGCTTACGCCGTCATTACTCGTGCTGCCTGATGTCATAAAGCTAGAAAAGCTAGCAGATGATCTGTGCAGACGCTTGCGCAAACGGTAGCCTATCTCACTTTCTGACGTCACGCAGCACGAATGATGGCGCGCCCGCAATGTGACAATCCGGACACTTCCGCTATGTTTTCTCAGAGGCTGTCAGCCGAAAGAAAAAAAAAGATACATGGTTTTAATTTTATGAAAAAATAACATGGATTTTTTAGGCTGTGAAGCAAATATCTACCCCTGTCCCTTTAAAAGACTGTAGAGGGTTATTTTCTCAAATCTGGAGTGCCATTTTAAATGTTTTGAAAACGGTAATAACAATATGAGTCATCATTATCGTATAAATGTATTTTTATAGATCCCACTTTGTCCCAGTACTAAAGTATTCTTTTGAAGTATGACTTCAAAATGGTCTCTGCATGTAAGTTCAAAGTATACATTGCTGGGGTAACTTTTTTAAGCTTCGTTTTGGAAATGATGTATTAATTTATAATGAGGTACATTAAAGGAACATTTTGTCATTCCATGGCGAATAGTCTCTCTTTCCGTCAAATTTGTTTCAAAGATGTACACTTTATGTTTATATCATGGTAAACTTGGGAAACTTCATCTCGAATCAGATGGGTTGACTTTCATATTTCCAGTAGTAGACGTTTTAATTATCACCTTTTTCATCGCAATGTCAAATGTAATAGCAAACTGGCGCTCTGGAAAGTTTCTGTGCACTTATAGGTATGAAGATGCCAGTGGTATGTTTTTTTTTTTTTTACTGTTTTCTTTGTAAGCATTTACAACCCTCAATGATTTATCCAGGGGTCCCAACCCAAAAGACTTACCATACCTGTAATTCAGCTCTTCCTCCAAATTTTGACACGCAGAAACGTGCCCCTAAACCAGTTAGATTTTGAGAACGTTGGCAGCGATTGAGAGAACCCAGGAATTTAGGCCTTTTCTCACTGTAAACAGGATAATCTTCCGCGCCTAGCAACAACTATTCAGTCAACACTTGAGTGGCAAAACCTCCACTATTCTGACTCTACAAAGGCAGCTGCATCTATCTAAGCCCTTGAAATTAAAATCCAACCCCTTTCCCCCCTCCCCGAGGCCAATTTTCTGATTTTATAGGGACCATTTTTATGCCAGGTACAATTAGCATCTTCATACCTATATTTTGAGATATTTACTCGTTAAATTCGGAATAATAGCGCTGCGATGTGAAGTGTGACATTGAATTCAAATTAATAACGTATTCCATCAGGTCTCTTATCTCCTTTTATACCCAGCAATAACAATAACAATAACAATAAGTTTATTGAGCTCAGACAACTATCTGTTGTAAATGAGCAAAATAATAACAATATTCTTAACAAGCAATTCACATTCTACCCTTCCTCTCTCTCTCTCTCTCTCTCTCTCTCTCTCTCTCTCGCTCTCTCTCGCTCTCTCTCTTTATGTCTCTCTCTCTCTCTCTCTTTCTCATTTTCTCTCTCTCTCTCTCAACTTCACACTGGCCTTTGGTTGTCAATTTCTTATTTTTTTGCGCAATTAGCGCATTCAAAAGATCTTCTCAGAAATTCGAACTGGTAAGTTATTCGTGATTGTGATTAACGAACCAGCGGCCGCATGCATAATCCTTACTTTAGTTAACGCACTACGGTAACCACGGGAAACTCTCAAAACATTAGAAGTGTTCATTGTAGTTAACGCATTTCGTTAATTAAAGTAAGGATTATTCATACATACGGCCACAGAGCTTTGCAACGAGTGGGTGAGGATGTCCAGCTGTTCTTGGTCCGATGTTCTTTCCTGTGTCAGAGTTGCAGGTACTCTAAGGATAATGCTTGTTCCGAGGCTTTATCTGAGGGAATTTTTAAATTAAAGGTTACGCCTGGCAGCCTGATGATCAACACCGAAGATAGCAGCACCGATCTGACCTTTCACCCAAGCAGGAAGGTAACAGCTAGCCGCCGTTTGGGACAGNCTTGTTACCAATAAAGAAGTATTCGGTTTCCTGCACAGCGTCTTGGTTTGTGAATTAAAGTAGCAACGTCAGTGGCGTTTCTAAGGAGAAGCTATCGTATTCAGTGCCTCTTCACTACACGCCAATACTGATTCACACTTGCTCGCTACATACCTATATTTTGAGATATTTACTCGTTAAATTCCGAATAATAGCGCTGCGATGTGACGTGTGGCATTGAATTCAAATTAATAACGTATTCCATCAGGTCTCTTATCTCCTTTTATACCCAGCAATAACAATAACAATAACAATAATTATGTTTATTGAGCTCAGACAACTATCTGTTGTAAATGAGCAAAATAATAACAATATTCTTAACAAGCAATTCACATTCTACCCTTCCTCTCTCTCTCTCTCTCTCACTCTCTATCTATCTATGTCTCTCTCTCTCTCTCTTTTTCTTTCTCTCTCTCTCTCTCTCTCTCTCTCTCAACTTTACACTGGCCTTTAGTTGTCAATTTCTTATTTTTTTTTGTGCAATTAGCACATTCAAAAGATCTTCTCAGAAATAAGAACTGGTAAGTTATTCGTGATTGTGATTAACGAACCAGCGGCCGCATGCATAATCCTTACTTTAATTAACGCACTGCGGTAACCACGGGAAACTCTCAAAACATTAGTAGTGTTCACTGTAGTTAACGCATTTCGTTAATTAAAGTAAGGATTATTCCTGCATACGGCCACAGAGCTTTGCAACGAGTGGGTGAGGATGTCCAGCTGTTCTTGGTCCGATGTTCTTTCCTGTGTCAGAGTTGCAGGTACTCTAAGGATAATGCGGAATTTTTAAATTAAAGGTTTCGCGTGGCAGCCTAATGGTCAACACTGAAGATAGCAGCACCGATCTGACCTTTCACCCATGCAGGAAGGCAACAGCCAGCCGCCGTTTGGGACGGCCAGGGGCTAAAAATAGATCGCTCGTGGAACTCTGTTTCAGCGAGCAGCGTTCTGAGGCACCCTAATGAGGTCCGAAGGCATGGCGTTCCACGTGGAGCAGCGTAGCCAAATGTTTAGGGCGTCGAATTCAAGATCCTTGAATCGGGAATTCGATTACCAAACATTTTCGTGTTGTAAATTCCCCTGTAAAGCATTTTATTGACAACTCCCCCCAGTTCAAGAATCTGTGAAATTGACAGCTAGCTGTAGGCAATAAAAGATATTGTCAGAAAGCTTGTAATCAATGCAGGAAAAAAAACAACAAAACACTGTGTGCTCCTCAGGGTGTTGAGACAATCATAGAGTGGTCTGGCTTGTTGGGGTGAAAATATTGTGAAATAGCTTGAGCGGGCATATTGTTTGGATAGGAGACTTACGAGTATAATCCGTATTATAATTATTATCATGATTGTGTATATTGTATAATATGTATAGTTCTAACTTCACCCTAAAAAAAAAAAATCATGCCTACCTTAAACTCCAGGCAGTTTGCGACAAAAAAACAATATTAAGGTAATGTCACACAGCTGAAAAACACACATTAATCTAACGCGACTGGGCGTTTTTGTAGGCGAGAGGTGTTATAGCTTTTAATTGACTAATAAATTAATTTGCAGTGGCGTCGTACGGCGTTGGACCCATAAGTCAAAGGGTCGTGGGTTCGGATCATGGGTTCTGCTCCTGTCATGGTCACGTTGCGAGCTTCCTATGGAAAACATGTCATTCATATGTTTTACTCCACCTGTCAATGAATATCAACTACGTGGCTTGTTGGTAGTGAAAGCCATTGTCAGAGAGCTAGACTAGTGATCAACGTCTATAAAATGGCAGCATTAATAAGGAGGTTGAGAAAGATTTTGCATGATCTGGCCGACTGGGGTGGACATAAAATTAAGTTGCTTGAGTTGTCTATGATTGGAAACGACGCTTTAAAAACCACATTATTATTATTATTAGTAGTAGTAGTAGTAGTAGTAGTAGTAGTATTGTTATTATTATGATTATTATTATTTTTATTATGATTATTTTTTTTATTATTATTAATTACTACTCTTAAATTGATAAAGCAGGATATTCCTATGAAAATTTGGAGAAGTTATATTGTAATAAACGTTTAAGTTACTTTTTATCCCAGTATATGTGGATCCCAAAGACATATTATGGTTATGATTATGATTATGAGTATGAGTAAGATGATAATGATGATGATGATGATGATGATGATGATGATGATGATGATGATGATGATTTTATTATCCCTCTCTCCTTGCAATATTCACAATGTGCCCTTCTCACAACCATCAACTGATATTTTTCAACTACGCTGCTGGGAAAATTAATTATCCTGTTGTGAAGATGTGACACCCAAAGCAAAATTGGGATCTAGATGTAGAGTATTGAGAGCAGTGTCAATCATTACGACTTCATAATAGTTTTACTACAGTATCTCATCAACTGACAACTTCAACTAATGACAACTCAATCCCCAGTTAAGGAAATCTCAACAGGGTGATTACGCTATATTCATCAAGTCTATGAGAACTTGCGATCTCTTACCATCGTAAGCATTACGTTAATGCACTGATGCTGAATACACTTTTAATGGCCTTCAGCGTGCAGAATTAATATGTTTTTTTTACGATGGCAAGAGATCCCCTCGTTAATCTCTCACTCAATAGTCACAAAAATTGGCAGGTAGGATTGGCGTGTCAATCAGAAAGCCATCACAAACTTGTAGCAGGCAGTGCAGTGATTCGAAAAGAAAACGCGACATCGACAACAATCATGCCTGTTCATTTTAAAGAGAAACTGTACATTTTTTTCTGTAACTTCAGACATGGGAATGATATCTCTCTCTGATATATCGAGGGAATAATATAAGAATGTACCTGCCGGAAATTGAGTGTGTAAAGATGGTATCTTTCTTGGAAACATTTCTCAGCATAAGTCAAGAGAATAACATCATTATACTATAACAAAGCTAAGGAGTCAAGTTCATGTAACGCAAAATATGCATTTTATTACAAAGCCATCTATTCGCAGGCAATCTGAATGCCACTATTTTCTTCAATGCTGAGTTGTGTGAAGAGCTTAATTTTGCTTTGTCATATAAACAGGGCCTATTTCTGGTGATATAAAAATGTGTTATAATTTTTTGTCTTTGTCACACCTTACATAAATTTGACCTTTGGCCCGCTTAGGAATACTTTGAGTGGACCTTAGAAACGTTTAGGCGTATGAATATGTGACGTCATTTGTGTTGTAATTATTTTCACTTCCGCGGGTGTCCCTCCGTCTAGATTTTAAAAAAAATCTTCTGTCGTTCTGATCGCTTGTCATCATTATCTTCACGTTTCAGTTTTAGTTCAGTTAAATATTTGAATCAAAAGTACTTGACAGTGGTTTAGGCTTTAAGCGATAGTGTGAGCTGTTTTGGATCTACTTTGTGTTGCGTAACTGTGTGGTCCATCCTGTTCAGTTGTGCACGATGTGTCTGTAATAGGGCGAGAGCCCCTATAGGGTCCTCTTCACGATTAAAAGTCCATTTTTAAAAAAAGAAATTAAAGTTTATATAATAAAAAGGATCTGAATCTCGTGTTTATTTGCTATCATCAGATTTATGAAATTCCTTATACATTTATCGCCAAAGGCTCGCAAATAGGATAAATGTATAACTCATTTCGTAAACCTGATATCAAACAAATACTCTTTACAGATTCTCTATATTCAGGGAGGGTTTATATTTTCAAAACTAAGTCTTCTGTGTAAAGCTTCCCGTAAACTACAGTTGTTGTTTTGAATTTACTGAAATAAAAGTTGTGTTGCTTGTCTTGGTCCAAGTTTATAGATCAAAGGTCAATCAGGTTTTGTTGTCAGTCGTCAGTAGGGTGGGTCTAGTGTGTGTCTTATAGATCTGTCAGAAATTCGCTGTTCAGGCATGTAAGCCCATTCAAAGAATGAGTGTTACTGCTAGTAATCATAAAAATAATGATTCAATGTCCCTATGTCAACATGGATCTCAAATATAATGTGGTCTATTGATAGTAATAATTCTTTAAAGCATGTTTTTTTTTTTTTTATTTTCAGTCTACAATAATTATTTTATAGAATCTGTAGTCGACTCCATTTACCCGCAACTTCTCGGAAGAATGGAAAACATGATTTAACCAAATATTCTGGTATTGGCAATTGTTGAGATTACACGGAATTTACTGTTAGGCAGATTGCACTTAAGCAGAATTGAATGTGTATAAGTGCAGAGAAGGACACATACAGAGAACCTGCGCCTTCCCGCTTGATTCCGTGCTTTCTGGGTTGGGAAAGAGAAAGCCAGACAAACGATTAACCCTCTAGTGCCCACTGGTCCATATTTGGCAACCCACACAACCCAGTAGTCCAAATATGACACCGATGTTTCAGTGCCCGGAGGTCCAAATTTGACCCAAAATTTTTCACTTATTAACTATTGAAATTGTTCAGAATCAATGTTTTATAATATGTATTTTGAGTGGCATTTGAAGTGTGTATGTGAATTTTCAGAATTTTCCTACCAGTATTTCTATGCCTGTGCACTAAAGGATTAAGTATATTATGGCTCTGTAATTCACTACTGGGTCCTACGGCCTAATGGTTATATTTGACCTCCTCTCTTACCCTTTTTCAGCATGCCCTGCTTCCAGTGATGAGGGCTCCATGGAGCAATTTTTTGATTTGATGGTCAACCGTGTCCATGTTAATTTATTTTGTCAGGCACTATTTAACCCTGGACCGGGACTGTCAGGTCAAGGTTGTGTTCAGGCGGAAGAGGAGGGGTTCGGCCTTTACCAGTGAACAAGGTAGGGTGTGTTTACAAACAGCAACCGAGCTCAAAATTTCAGTAGCCTTGTTTGGGTTGGATCAGTCTTAAAATTCGGGCCACACAATGAACTTAAAATTAGGTTTGAGTCTGGGTAAAGGCTAAAACTTTGAGTTCAGAAAGCAGATCAAAATGCTAATATAACCCGCAGAGAAGGAAAGGACCCAATTTCATTGTAGGCCTGTAACCTCGAGTCCCAAGGATACTTGCGATTCCTAATCTGTAATCCTGGCCTTAACCTGAAACCAGGCTAGGATTTTACCGATGATTGTCAGTTATACAGAGAAATCAAACTGAAGCGTGTATGAACATAATGAAAAAAAAACAACCAACCCAAAGATAATTAATGTATCACCCATCATAATGTAGTTTGCACAGATCTAGATCTGTCTAACAACTTCGAGGTACTGCTGAAACGAACTTTCTCCTGTCCGTGTTTGCCAAATAAAGCCCACATTTCCCATCTGTTGAATTGCGTGTTAAATCTAATTGATCATCTAATCTCTTTGGTACTGTGTGAAATACACGCATGTTGGTTCCATGGTAGATGTTCATGTACTCAGGGCTCGAAACTACCGCATCAGACACGTCACAGCACGTTACGGTACATCACGACACGTAACGGCACGTCATAGCACGTCACGGCACGTCATGGCATGTCACATCACTATGACATTTTTTATGTCCTCATTTTCGTTTTGTTACTTTGTGGACCCACCAAAGTAAAGAGCTGCATTTCGCACACGACACTGCACTACACGCTTGTTGATCTCGGATTTCCGGTAAATTTCGTAGGGCAATATATCAGGATATTTCCGTCCAGAGACTATTTCTGGATTAGGAACACAGTTCGGGGTAAAGTTAGGACAAAAATAAAAAAAAAAGCAAACACGGGACGGTGTCTAGATATTATCATCGTCTGTAAAATGGGTACCTGGCTATAGGCAGTGGAAAATATTGTCAGAATGCTAGTGATCAGCGCCTACAAATGGCAGCGGCACTGTATGCTCCCCAGGGGGCCGAGAAAGTCCTAGAGTGATCAGGCCTGCTGGGGTAATGATAATGTGAAGTCGGGTGAGCGGGCATTAGCCTGGGTACGAGACTTATAAACCGCATTATTATTATTATTATTATTATTATTATTGTCTAGGAACTCTGTCATGTGTGCTGCCTCTTTTCTAATCCTGCCCCTAATCCTAAACCAAGTTCTAGGCGTGAGTGTTCTATGATTTTGCACAAGAGGGAATCAAACAGTAGTTGTGCACGATACCAGTATTAGTGTTAGTTAAGAGTTAAACTTATGTTTGATTTAAGGTCAATATCATGGGGCTCCTCCAAGCATCTAAGCTTATAGTTGCGGGCAGGGAGTGGACCCAAGACAGTCCTATGGTTTTGTTCTCTCATAGCATACATAAACCTAAATCTTAACTATAGACAAACTTGTCTTAAGCTGCCTGACATTGACACCATGTACATTTGGTTGTATGACTTCTTAAAGAACAAAAAAAAAAAAAAGAAAGGGGGCGGGGCGATGGAAAGAATGTGGTGGTTTGGGAGGGGATAGAAAATGTGATGTGAAAGAATGATTGATAACAGCATTAATGACGTGGTTTATATGCTAGCTCTTGAAGATCTGGGTATCAGCTAGATGAGAAGTTGGTAGATGAGTGGAAATGGAATACACAAGGGACGTGTATGTGTCTTTGCAGTGTATTGTTGTTATGTAATATTGTATTATGAAATAACGAGTGTAGGCATATGGCAGTAATAAGAGCTTTGAACTTACTCAGTCACTGACTCTTTCACTCACTCACTCACTCACTCACTCACTCACTCACTCACTCACTCACTCACACTCACTCGCTCACTCACTCACTCATCCACCCACCCACCCTAATACTCAGTAGCAGTGGACACTTACACTTAAAACCTTGGTTAAGGGGTTGGGACAGGATTGATAAGGAGAAAGCACACATGAGATAGATTCTAGTCAGTGATAATAACTGATAATGTCTAGAGACTATCCCAGGTTTGCTCTTTCTATCTTGACCCTACCCCTACCCCCGGCCCTAACCCTAAACCAAGTGATACATTTTTACGAAAGTTGCCGGAGTTCCGAGTACAGTGCGGTCACGTGTGCAAAACCGCAAGCCACTGTTTTTGTAAGGGTTCAAAACTTTCCCGACCTGGCAATGTTACAATGGATGTATGTTTGTACCTGCAAATAAAATGGTCAACTATCATCTTGCATGTTTGTTTGTTTGTATGTTTATTTGATTGTATAAACTTCCTCTATGTGAATTACGAAGTTTTATGCCAACGCGGATAAAAGGATAAAATTATAGCTTCATTTCATGACACTCGATAGACCATGTTTCCGTGGAATGGCCCAAACACATTTGAAACTCCAGACTATCACGAGAGTGAATGCCACTAAATACCAATCAACTGGGCATTATCATAATAGCGCTGGTCCTAAAAACGTACGTACAGTCTGTGATTCTTAGCGTCCTGTCGTGAGCCTATTGTTGCTACAGCCAAAGTCATTGTCCAGGTTTTTGTGGATGAGCAGATAAGTGTTGGTGAGTAACTCATTTGTGTCGTCCATCATGTCAGTTTTTTTTTTTTATTTGCTACTTTAGAGCATAAAATGTTTATAAATATATTGATTGTATTTTAATTGTTTATGAAGATGTGCTGTCTAATCTATTCGTGTCTGTCCCGAGATTTGTTACATGTAATGTTGACCGCCCTCGTACCGCCAAGCACGGTCTGGGCAGGCATAATAAAAGTCTTTAAACTTGCTAAACTTGTCTATACAAAAAATTGATAATACTAATAAGATAAAATTAGAAGTAAACTACTTTATTCGTTCCTAATAGGAGGATTGTTTCCACAGTTGATTTATAGAGTGTACATACTCACTTACAAAGATAACACTCTTGAACTTACTGTTACTTCTACATTCGTACAGATTAATTATACCCGTATATCCTTCCCTGCTCTCATATTTCTCTCCCTCCTCACTCCACCCTGGAGACACATATACACATACCTGCACGTACGTGTGCGCACGTGTACACATGCACACACATGCGCATGAGGGATATAACTGTATGTAGCAACTTTAAGGCACACTGCTGCAACTGGAGTCTTATAGGTATAAAAGAATAGTAGTTGTAATAATAACATAGTAATGATAATAATAATAATAATAACATTGCGGTTTAGGAGTCTTAAATCCAAACCAATGTCCGCTCATGTGACTTCATCCTATTATTGGTCCAGCAGGTCAGTTCACTCAATGATTTTCTCCACTATCTGAAGAGCATACAGCGCCGCGGCCAGTTACATGCGCTGACCATCAGTATTCTGACAATATTATCTTTCACTGTTTCTAGCCAGGTACTCATTTTATAGACGATCGGACTCAAGAAAATGTGTATGAATTGTTTTCTCAAGAGCTTTACAGCACAACCGTAGTCGGGAATCGAACCGACGACCTTTAGATCTTGAGTCCAATGCCATAACCAATCCGCACGCTGCTCCGTCTGCTGCACATTTTAAGACTCCGGTATAAGAGGTGCCTTCCCTTCTCTCCCCCCTCCCCCCTTTCTCCGTAAAAATAAAAGAAAAGAATACTTAGTTCAAAGAAACTTTAGATTTAAAATCTCCAAAAACTCATACTATACGCAACTGAAATTCAGTCCGCATTAGCAAGCAACAACAAGTGCATACGGTCTTTTGACGGTGCAAATTCAACAAAGTAGGTGCTAAAGTTATGTCAAAATAGAAAAAAACAACAACACGTGCAGCAAGAGCTTGCCAGCTGTGCGCACCTAACACATTTGCATCAGCAAAGTCTTTTATGTTTTAATGTTTCAAACTGTGACACACAGTGCGGCACAAAATGCGGGGTGGGTAATAAGTGAAAGAAATATTTCATACTAAAAATTGAGTGGAAAATAAAAGATCAAATAATATGGAAAATCTTGCTAACCTATTCACGCTTAAAATGTCATAAATTTAGAACCTTCAATCATAAATTGCCAGTTGAAACAGAATGATATCATAAGGACGTTTGGGAGACATGACCCACGTGTGGCTCAGCTTCTTCAGAGTGTCAGGCAGTAAAAGGGCCAAAACATTTTTTAGACGAGGATATATCTCTCTGAAGACCTTCTGTTGCCTCGCTCTTCGAGTAAGAGAATTTCCTATTCATTTTCACTGATTACCAGAGCAGATCTTAGTATATTTTGTAACAGAGATTTAAGAGATGAATGTCATTGTTTATTGTGCTTTCCAAACGTTTCTTATCTGAGAAATAATTTATTGCCAGTATAATATCAAAAAACAAAAAAAAATTGCCTAGAAGCGTCAGTAGACTAGCATTTATTAGTATGAAAACCGTTAAATACTTTGAGTTATATCTACTGTTAGTGATTGGAATGCCCTCATTACACTGCATTTCTAATATTTTATGCATTGCACTGCACATCTGACAGTTTATGATATGATAGTGCTGGTGTCTTGTGTTCATTGTTAATTATATTAATATTCTTTTTGGATGCCCACAATAATATGTTTTTGTAACTTCAGCAGAATAATTTCTTGTATCTTGTTTCTTGTATCTTGACATAACTATAGCACCTGCGGCACTGAAATTTACACCATATATAAATTATAATCAAGCATGGGTAGCTCGAATTCTTCGAGCTTATCTATATTAATATAACGCTTCAACCAAATTTGTGTCACAGATTTCTTGAGAACTACGTAACGTAAAAACATGCGGTTTTCACCTAAATTCGTAGAAAAATACACAAAAGGTAACTATACACATCAGTCCTCTTTATTTTTTTTTTTACCCTTAAAACAAAAAGAATGTATATAGCAACGAAATACAATCTCCGATAGATCTTTTCAATCCGCCCAATTCGCCAATCCTCCAACTTTTTCACGGAGTCCAATGCATTCGTCTATGATGCCTTTCGGTGCGCTAGGTATTCTTTCGCCGCTGGTGCGTTGCTTGCCTGCCCATTTGTAAAATGGGGTGTTTGCCTTGTTTCATATATTTCATATTATATCGGGCCTGGTAGCTGAGCACAAGCCCACTCGATCATTACGATCTTCAAATGCATGTTGTCTCCATGTACCAAAAGCAAAAATTAAAAAATTTGAAGAAATATCTTATACGTTGATAGGACCATTTGTCCTATTATTTAGAATAAACTGACTAACTAAAAATATTCGTAAAGCAAATAATCTAAGTGTAATTTTAGGAGACCCTTAAAAACGAATTTGTTCAAACAATATTTTGATTGACCATGACAGTCTGCGAAACAAAATATTTTTTATCATACATCTGTATTGTAGTATATATGTACAGAGTATAGTGTGCTTGGGTGTATGAACTGAATGTTGTATGATTGTTATGTACTTCTCTATGTAAAGCGCTCAGAGCATGTATGTTCAGGGATGGGCGCTACATAAATGCTATGTTTTATTATTATTATTATTATTACTATTATCTTGTTTGAGCTGACCTAATTACAAGGGACACATTAAGCACAGCCTGAACAAAAATAGTGTGACTATATTTGTCAAATTTCATCGGGAACATTGCGCTGAACGCTTCAACTTCAGTAACTTAATAATAAAAATAAGAAGAATAGGAATAATAAAAATAACAATTAAAGTAATAAGATAATAGTGCATGTAATAAAATGATTCTGTTTTATAAGTCTCGTATCCAGGCTTATGTCCGCTCAAGCGTCTTCACACTATCACTGCCCCAGCAGGCCAGATCACTCAAGGACTTTCTCAATTGGGAAATATACTGTGCGCTGCAATTCGAAGGCGCTGTTCATTAGCATTCCGACAAAATCTTCCAATGTCTATAGCCAGATACCCATTTTACAGATGGGAGAGGAAAATGTGGATGAAATGTTTTCCCAAGGCACTTACAAAATAACCGTGGTCGGGAAACGAACCCACGACCTTTAGATCTTGAATCCAATGCCGCAACCATTTGACCAATCATGTCCACTGCTTTAAATAATATATACTGAACAAAAAAAAGAAACGCATCACAGAATAGGTCAAGGTAAACCCATTTCCCCCCGTTTTTTAGGGTCGAAACATATCAAAAACTATTTTCAAGTCGATAAATTCTAGGCAAAAAATTATATTCTAAATCCTTCCGGGTATTTTTGAGGGCAAATAATCGAAAACCAGTATTTTTGTTGTCATTCAATAACCGCTTTGAGCTTGACAAAGACTTTTGGTGCTCAAGTTAAGAATATTCCTAGCATTATTTTTATACTGTAGATTTGAGCTACGACTTTATTTTACCGTTAGGGTAGAACTGGAAAT
>JAWQUT010000370.1:301617-316378 GCA_033807755.1 Ellobium chinense | reverse complement strand
TTTCGACCGAGTACGAACGGCAGTCACTGTCAATACATGATGATGTGATCCATTCCAGAAACAAGTTCATTATTCATGACTGATTATCATTATGAACTGTGGCGTTATTTTGTAGACGAGCCTAGAATATAGATGGAATTGAGATCTTGTATCTACCTTTATGTAAGGAGATCTTGATCTGTTAGGCCTATAGACTAGTCTAGTTGGATCCTGTAGAACTCACTTGATTTTGATTCAAGTTTGGTTGGAAAATTAAGCTGTCAACCAGTTGTGAAAAGGGAAGGCAGCTAGAAGACCGTATTATTGGAATGTTATTATATTTAAATCTAGACTAGATCAGTTCTATGACAGTTGTATGCTCATTTTATTAAATTTTAATGTTAGCTAACCAGTATGATATTGATTGCCAATGCTTGAAAGGGCTCCAGACCAGAATGCTGCAAATTCAAGTCTTTATCTAGGCCTAGGCCTTGGCTTGGGGTGCTGCCCAAATTTTACATTTAGGTCTCTCCAGGCCTCGGAGTGCTGCCCAAATTTTAAAATGCAGATCTATGTCTCTCCAGGCCTCGGAGTGCTGCCCAATTTCTTAATGTATGTCTCTCCAGGCCTCGGAGTGCTGCCCAAATTTTAAAATGTAGATCTATGTCTCTCCAGGCCTCGGAGTGCTGCCCAAATTTTTAAATTTATGTCTCTCCAGGCCTCAGAGTGCTGCCCAAATTTTTAAATGTACGTTTCTCCAGGCCACGGAGTGCTGCCCAAATGTTTAAATTTATGTCTCCTCAGGCCTCGGAGTGCTGCCCAAATGTTTAAATGTCTGTCTCTCCAGGCCACGGAGTGCTGCCCTGTCTGTCTTCTTCTTGCCCTTTATAATCTTATTCTTATTCTTAAGACATAGGTTGCTATTTCTTCTTATAAAATCCCAGTCACAACACATTCAAATGAATCAGAACGAATGACAAATAAACCCAGGACACCCCCCTCCCTCCCATCAAATGATCAGAATCATCAAAAACTCAAGTAGACCTGGCAAAATATTAATAAGAATGGTTGAAAAGACCTCTTTAATAGCTAGACTACCATAATCATACCATCTCTAGTTCTGCCAGGATCTAGATAATATCTATTTTTATGTGTGCTGGTTTCTAGATCTACGTAGGCTCATCCATCAACATCTAAATCTGGTCTAGATCTGATCTAGTTTAGATCTAGACTATCTGTTAGGCTACCCAGACTGACTTGTGGTTGGAAATAAAGAGTGCAGTAAAACGAGATGAAACAAATTTTTTACATGGCATAATGCTGCGAGAGCCTTCACCTCTTCCAAAATCAAAACCTCTCGAACTCTAAACACACCCCAAACTCACACACGCCCTAGCGCTAATCGATAGGAAAAGATAGTAAGCGTCCTTGGTTACTAGGCATGCCCAGACCAAACAAAATGGCGGCGTCTTTGCGAGAGCGTCCCCAGTATTTGTAACGTCACGGCACAACTTGAGGTTATCTGTATTATTTATAGTCTGTTGTTCAGGCCCCCTTGCAATAGTAAACAGACTAATCGCTAACATGACAAACAGTTATACAACAACACGCTTGCCTTGGGTAGCACTGGCGGAGGACAGAGTGTTTTATGAGTTTCGATACTCAGCACTGAGATGCTGGTATCAAAACACGAGCACTGGAATTCCCAACCAGTGCGGACACTTTGTTGGATCTAGTCCAGATTCCCAGAGGGTTTAAAAGTATTCAGTGCTACTTCAAGGGGTCGAAATGTATCAGATCAAGAAATCGATACTTTCGATACACTATTAATGATGGTTATTGCGATACCTGAAAAATTCAGAGAACGGTCTATCATTTAACTACGACATTTTAAAATAAATTAATTGGGAAAAATACAATACCCAAGACTGCTTGCTGCGTTACTCTCCAAGTACTGGATACCTACTCAGGGGGGCCTTAGTTGACCAATAAGGGCGTATTCCACAAAATAACAGTCAAATATATGCCAATCTTCGTATCCTTTTGCCAAGAATTTCTAGATCGGTTCTAATTACAGTATCGTTCAATAACGTAAGCAGACAAAGCCATTCACGATGAATTAAAATTGTACAACCTGCTAAAATCGTAAGGGTACAATCTAGTATTCCAAACTTTTTTCTTGTTGAGTACGACGTCATACGATACCTCAGAGAACGAGTAAACTGAATAATCGAGACCGGTGTATGTGGACAGAGCAATTAATTGTGAAAGTGTTTGTCGTGTTTCACTGTAATAATGGTTTCACATCGAATTTAGATTGATAAACCCGTTGAAATAACGCTGAGGTTGTTCAACACAACTGTTCGTGGTTGGTTTGTGGCCTGGTTTATCTCCAGCCCTCAACAAAAACAGTCCATATATCAATTAACGAAGCATCTCTATAGAAATAATGATACTGTTCGCCTTTTGTTCCGTTCCTTCAAATTTGTGTCTGTTCAAGCTTTTTCATGACTATTGATCATAGTTTTGTTGTTTTTTTTTAAATTATTATTTTATGACATTTCATTCTTAGTTCATTTGTTTTCTAGACCTGAAGAAGGACGCCAGTCCGAAAATTTGTGCATTAAATTTGTTAAATTGTTATAGTTTTCTTGCTTTACTTATTTAGATCCAATGCGGATAAATGTTTTACAAATAATAGAAATAATGATAGCAGAGTAACAGGCAGGGGCGAAGGGCCTGTATAATAAAATAATCATTGATTACTTCTTGAAATTATTTTAGCAGAATCACGACTCTAGCGGGGTCGTAGCGTCCATGTAATCTATGAATGTGAGATTACTGATATATTGTCATATTTATCCAATACAATTTAACTAATCCAAACTGTTTTGTGAAATTTTCAAACATCACTCTCATACTATTTCAACTAAAAGACACGCCATTAACAAACATTGACAATACGATTTTGTTGAACATTTATCTTCACTAGGTTGTGTTGCTTTTTGTTTTTCTTTTGAAGTTCATACGTTTCGCTGTTACATTTGTACATCAAGAACATTGTTCAAGCACCACACAGATGGTGGTCATGTTTGTGCCCTTTGATCTATGATTATGTAGACCTTCAGCTGTTCCTGGCGCTGTACTGCCGTACGGGAGTGGTTCTTCATCAGGTAGTCGCCAGTCAGAGCCAAATACAAAATGTAGGGCTCTTTTTTTTAATGCCCTTGGCTCCCAATAATTAATATGATAGCGACAAACCTATTGAAGTTTTATATTTTTGGAAAGGGTATGAATGTAACTATCTAATGAGACATAAACTTTGGACTTCATTGATTTTATTCATACATTTGGCTAGCCCAAAGATGACGGAAAAAGAAAATTGTCGGCCATTTTAACTTTTGAGAGGTCATGTGATCAGATAAATGACTTGAGGGTCACCAAAATTAAATTTTTGAATAGATCATCCCACTGCCTTTCCAAAAATATACTTTTACACTAGTATAATTGACTGACACATCATGTGGAACAAAATAAAACCATAATATATCAAATTCAGCAAAATCCCCCTGGCCATTTGGACAATTACACTGGGTGCTTATAGGATTAAAAAGACAGGGTTTCTGTCGTAAATGGAACAATGATTACCTATTTAAGAACGGTCCCAAAACTGCAGCCATCCAACAGTTGTTCTTCTTGCTCTAATGTATCCAGAGAGATGGATAACAATTATAATACCCATGAAAATCCATTACAAAGACATTTCGTCGTAAATGTCTTGTCTTATGCGAAATCTTAACTCCAGTCCGCCTTTGACGGTTTCAGACAGCTAGTTGGAGGTCATTGCTAGATTACCAAATAAATCACTCTCGCTACGCCCCTGGACCCTAGTAATAAGTTACACGAAGCCATTGCTGAACCAAAATATTTTGTTCTTTGTGAGGGTCAACCTATTTTTCCTAACCTCATATTCCTCATAGTCAAATTTTGCTGATGCTTACGAGAGATAGAGAAGACTCCAGACTCCCCTTCAGCACAGAAAAGAGTGATCTAGTGACAGGCAACGGATATTTCATCGGGAGTCAAGAGGTGCTGTGTATTTAGACTTTAATTTTGTTTTACTGTGATAGCATGAGGTGTGTAACCTTCAATTTAAAAAAAAAACAAAAACAACAAAAACAATACATAGCATTTATATAGCGCTCATCTCTGTACATACAGGCTCTGAGCGCAGTACATAGAAAAGTAAATAAAATCATACAATATTCAGCTTACACACCCAAGCATATTTTACTCTGTGCACATACACTACAATACAGTACACAATATACTACACGTTTTACGGTTAATCTAAAAGAGGGGAAAATTAATAGTTTAAAAACAAACAACAACGTAATGTATAATAGATTCTGGAACAGATTTTTGTAAAATGTATGTCTTCAGAGCCCTGGCAACTTCGAAAACACAACTTACAATGTACAACCAGCATGGTTTAAAACTGGCACCCAGCAGATGACATTTGCCTCAGGTTGCCAGGTTGGCCATTTAATGACTAAAAGTGAGTCGTTTCCATTTGTTTTTCCGAAGTAAACTTCTCAATAAACACAACGATATTTCTCTCCTGATAATTATGATACCCGATTTCAAAGCCAGTCTTCGCCCCTGATAGCAGGTCTGTGATTTCCGCTATTATTTACCAACGTTACCAACGAAGCAAATCACTCCTAACGTCGACGTCAATAGAAATGCAATACAAATCACAACTCTGTGTAGCCATTACGTTACTTGGCAACCAATGGAACTGTACACCTTGTATAAATAGATTAGGAGGTCAGATGGATGTATCTTTTACTAGAAATTTATAAAGACATGTTCTACTTATAGAGCACAAGAGTGGTTTTTTTAAATAAACTTACCGAAAGTGTTTGACGGTCTTTTTTCTGACAGTTGGAAAACAAAATGTAAGGCTTAGGACTTGCCATTTTTAAATGTGATTGTATACATGTAATCAGCAATGGCTTGCAGCTCGTTTAAATTAGGATTATGTCGCTAGATTATGAACTGAGGGAGTAGGCTCTGAAGGTGTGCGTGTGTAAAGTCGAATGAATGGGCATTAGCCTGGATGCAAGTCTTATAAACCACATTATTACTATTAATATCATTATTATTATCATCATCATCATCATCATCATCATCATCATCATCATCTTCATCATCATCTCAATGTTCTCCATCGTTATTCAGACTAACCAAATCACAGCTCGACTATGGGAACTCTGAGCTTGGATGCTATTTGCTAACAAATCCTCCTTTCGTGAGTGGTTAAAGCCAAGACGGCTCTATTTTGCCTTTCTGCATCTTTGCCAACAAGGAGCATGCTCATAAAAGAATAATTTTAAGCTAGAATAGAAGAATGTAACAACGAATTTCTGTCATACAAGTCTCCCATCTTAGAATCTTATCTGTGGATGTCAAAAAAAGGGAAAGGGGAACGTTAAATTACTGTAGAAGTGGATATTTATTGCGAGGATATAATTTATGCTGAAAGTCGGAAATGGCTCTTCGTGAAGTGTAATTTCATTGAAATTCGGAAATTGCTCTTCATTAGGATGTAGTTTTTGCTGGAAGTCGGTAATGGCTCTCCGTAAAGATGTAATTTCGCTGAAAGTCGGAAATAGCTCATCATGAGGGTGTAGTTTTTGCTGGAAGAAGGAAATGGCTCTTTATGAAGATCTAGCTCCGCAAGCATCACATGACAGTTTCTTAAGAGTGTATAGGCGCAGAGGTCTAGAATAAGCCAGAGTGACGTTACAGGACTATAAAACTGGTAAACTGCGACGCATTGATAACAAAAAAATCGCCCACCGGTATCGATAATGTTCAGATAATGCAGGGTAGCAACAACAAATAACCGCACTTTTATTTCGTCTACACAAATTATTTTGTAAGTAAGCCCTTTGAAAATTTCGAAGGGAACTTTTTTCACGGGAAGCATCTTTCGCGAACCAGGCTGAACTCGCGATATTTCCGAAAATAGCCGGGTGACTGATCATTTCGTGTGGTCAATTCCACGCCCACCGAGTTCGCCAAGNGTGACGTTACAGGACTATAAAACTGGTAAACTGCGACGCATTGATAACAAAAAAATCGCCCACTGGTATCGATAATGTTCAGATAATGCAGGGTAGCAACAACAAATAACCGCACCCTTTATTTCGTCTACACAAATTATTTTGTGAGTAAGCCCTTTGGAAATTTCGAAGGGAACTTTTTTCACGGGAAGCATCTTTCGCGAACCAGGCTGAACTCGCAAAATTTCCGAAAATAGCCAGTTGTAAGACTTCAACTTGAAAGTGATTTACAATAATTACAGGCCAGTAACTTTCTACAGTGTCGAGCACTCTTGCAAACGTCAGTGTACATCTTTAATAGAGTTGCATCCCTTGGTGTGATACAAGTCTCTCCTTGGGTTACAGGCATCAGTCATATTGGTTTTTATTCTCTCGGCCCTTTTAACATTTTGTGCTATTCTACAAATACCATCTACAAATACCATTGTGATTTCGGGATATTTCTTACATGGAGATTATAGAACTTCGTTTGCCCGATCTTTTAAAGGGGAAGAAAAAGGAGGGTCAACGCCCAAAATTTTTTCATAAATCTTTCAAAAAAAGTCTCCTCGAATTCTGATTTGGTCCCCGGTCTTTCATTAGCCTGGTTTTGACCGCGTGCTCATAAATGGATCTAACACACCATGTTTTTAAAATCTAGAAGGCTCAACTTGCACCTGAAGCTTTAATATTGGATGATTTATAATTTAGATCACAGGTCATTTTACATATTTCTATACCCTGACACTGGCTGGCAGGGCCCCAAACAAGGGGGATTTTATACATTAGCGGATTAATTGGAGTGATTTGGCCTTCTAATAGGTGCCTAAAATCTCAATGACCTATAGTTAATATCTGTTATACACAACGACGTTCTTCTCGCCATCCGGGTTTACTAATTAAATAAACAATAGTCATTACTTGGACATTAAAGCCAACCAGAGAATAAACAGATCCAGTAGTTCTACGCTATCCTCAGTTCTTCAAAGACCTTGGACGTGGTCGATTTTGGCTTTATGACTACCATGTCGAAATTTACTTTTCCGATTCAGCGGCTGCTTGAGCTTGAGCCCTTAGGCCTGATGTCATGGTACAATAGATACAGATTAGTGTTTTGGTGTTGTGTTCTTGGATTACTTGGATGCAGTCTGGACACGTCCATAGCCGCTCCGTCATCCACCTGAAGACATGGTTCAGGGTTATCCCTCTGATGGTGCCAGTCAGATGCTGATTGCGGAGTCGGCTATCTTGTTGTGTGCTCCCAATGTCTGGTTGATCTATGAGGTAATACCATTTCAAAAAGATCATTAAAAATTTAGTGATGGTAAGAAACGTATCCGCAAACAAGCGTGCATACTCACAGGTCTTATTCAGAAATGTATGCTGTGATTTCTGAGGGTCTGGTTATCAAATACTGTAGTGAAATCTGGTTTCAAAATATGAAATGAATAGGTTGGTTTTATTCATCCTCATCACCATCCAACTCTTCGGATCTAAAAACAGTACCACATCAAACGCAAGCAAAGCCTATAAAACAGTAAGTTGCAACTTAATTTGATACTCAATAAAATGACTACTTTACAACTTTAACGTTGTCTTCTTCACTGGATGACCATTTTATCTAGGAGTAAAACTCTACCTTTTCTTTTTTTTTCCGGTGGAATTTTTTTTTCAGGGCTTCTCAGTGTTTATAGTCTCATCCCGCAAGAGGCTACTATTCACAGAACGAAAACTTTTCAGGACGAAGGCTATATCTTACAGCTTACAGTCCACTGATTGACTGAAATGAGAATGAAGAGGAGTCACAGGACGATTATATTAGATGAATGTTTATTTGCAAAAATAAAAAAAAAAATGTTAAATTACCGCATGTCGCATATAATGTGGACATGGTAAAGTATACATGATAATAAAAGAAAGCAACAAATTGAAGAAGAAACTGTTTGGAAATTTTAAAAAATGAAAAAAAAAAACCACCCCTACTCTGGTCAACATTATAATCACTGCTAATGCGCAGAACTTATTTAGAAAATAACCCAGACTTCGCAAGAAGTACAAACAAAATTCCAAGAGATCGATACACGACATTTCCAGCAGAATGTCACGTTACAGCTAATTTTTGAAAAGCTTTGATTTCTGCAGCAACCAGTTTCAGTATATATTTAAGGAGTAAGTTAATCTCTGTTAAAAACAACAATTCCTGGAAAGTCAATTTTTTTTTTTTTTCAGAAACTAGCGCAAATGACGTGTCATTCTGCTGGAACTGCCCTATAATTACTAGCAGTTGTTGATGACCAACAATTTTTCTCAGCTATACAACTTACTGTTCTACTTTCACACTGGCTGACAACACCAGCATAAATCAAGGCCCACAGTAAATAATATGAGTAAATTGGTCGGACAGTCAGACTGCACTTTACGGAGTATTCTGGCTGGAATGTGTTTTTATTCAACATAGTCTTTTTCCCAGTTGTCTCCCTTATCCACTTGTCAGATTTTTCATCTTCTGTTTATATATTAAAATTCACTCTTACTGGCAACCTGCACTCTCTAGCTATGTGAATTATCACGCTGACTCAAAATGTGGGGAAAAAAACAACTCTACCTTCACATAATAATAATAATAACAATTTAATATAATAATGCGGTTTATAAGTCTCTTGTTCAGGCTAATGCCCGCTCACTCGATTTCACACTATTATTACCTCAGCAGGCTTGATCACCCTAGGACTTTCTTAGCTCCTTGGAGAGCATGCAGTGCCGTGTCATTTATAGGCGTTAATCACTAGCATTCTGACAATATGTTCCACTGCCTATAGCCAGGTACCCACTTTACAGACTGGGTGGAATGAGGAAAATGTGAATGAAATGCTTTCCCAAAGCACTTACAACATGACCCTGGTCGGGAGTCGAACAGACAACCTTTAGAACTTGAGTCCAACGTCGTAATCATTAGGCCACGCTGCTCCACATAACTGTGTCTATATAATAATATCTATTCCCCTCTCACTCCTTTTTTTTTTCTTGGATGGGTGAGAAACAGTGTGCCGGGCTTTGTCAAAACGAAAATGTTATGGTATGGTTGTGCTGCCAAAATACTCTCCACGGGGTAGTCTGGCCGTCTAGCCAAAATAACCGTGTTCATAAAATATACACCAAACAAAAAAATATCAGTAAGGCATCATCATCAGCAGTAAGAAAAAAAGGTCAAAGGTTATTCAACCACCAATAAATTTCAACAACATTTTTTACAAATTGCTGTCAGAGTGTTAACATTAATCACAGAACTGGTATTTGACTTGAAACAACAGGTTTATTCCTTCTACATGACTTTGGAACAGAACACAGCAGAATAGAACTTTATTCTTAGACTGTAGCGGGCACAACAATAAAGGTTGAAACATAACATGAAGAACAGTTGAATAGGATGGTAAGGGTTAATTCAGACTGTCAGAATAAAAAATAAAGCAGGTCTGAATGTTTTTAACAAACCAAGATGATCATGGGCTGTATATTTTAGGCTATCATTGGAAGTAACTTTGCTTTGTAGGTAAAGAGATTCGTGTAGTATAATGCTGAAAGGTATTCTTTCCAAGAAAGATACATTATTAACTGGAATCCTAGGTCACTTTTCTCGTTTACTTAAATTTCCTGAGCTCGATTTGTGACCGCAGTGCAGAAACTGTAAGACTCGTGCCTGCTGTAACACGGGATGGTCGGTAACGAAACAAATTAGCCAGGGATCCCCCACTTATTCTGTTCAACTTAGCCGTAACCAAACAGCTGGCATGTCTGGTGTGGACGGTTAAGGGGATCACAGTAATCGAGGATATCTTCGCGTGGCGCGGCTACAGTGAGCTCAGTCGCTTTTGGGTCTGCATTTATCCTTAAACCCCTTCATCCTCCTACTCCCCTTCCTCTACCCCTCCCTCCCCCCNAACCTTTCTTCTCTTAGGTAGTGGTTGTTTGTTGGGTAGTTATAACCCTAACGCTAACAGAAACAAACAAAATAATGTTATTATACATTAGTAAGCAACAAGCAACAACAACAACAACAACATTGGTGGCCTTTAGGCGAAGTTATCAGACTGCTGAATGCATACCAAGCAGTGCTGCCATGGAATGGAAAATAAAAACATTAAAAATCTCAATGATTTAATCATTAACAATCACAGGTATCACAAGGCCAATATACAGTGCCATTACTTTTTCCTCACTTTACAAGACTGTGTCGCATATCCACATGGATATGCGACACAGTCTCGAGGTATGTTTGGGTAAGTATTAAGAACAGGGTCAGTTAAGAGTGAGGTTAAAGAAGAGATAATAATAATATTGTGATTTATAAATCTCGTTTCTAGGATAGCACCCGCTCACGCGACTTCACATTATTACCACCCCAGCAGGTGTGATCACTCTAAGTCCTTCTCAACTTCCTGGGGGAGCATAGAACGCCGCTGCCATTTACAGCATTCTGACAATGTCTTTCGCTGTCTATAGCCAGGTACTCGTTTTATGGACGAGTGAACTGAGGAAAATGTGAATCAGATGTTTTCCTAAAGCACTTACCTCACTACAGTGGTCTAAAATAGAACCTAAGACCCTTAAATCTTGAGTACAGCGATAACCACTCGTCCACGCTGCCCCACATAATAAAGCCACAGATAAAGCCACTGTCCAAAGGGTGGATTCTCTTCCCTAACCCTCTCCCGAATCAGGGTAAGGCAGAATTAAAATCATATGAACGCAATTCTTGAACTTCAAATCAGTTCACATAAGCTTGATCTAAGCCTGAAGGCTATTTTGGACGAATTGTTCTGAATCTGAACTGTAGCTATTTTAGATGATAGATCTAAACTTTAATTTTCCTCCAAAATTTCGGTGCAGTTCATGCCCACCTCGAATATCAGAATCGAATGCCTATTTCAAAACCAAGAGGATCTGATCAGATCTGAAAAGTGAAAAATACTCAAGTTTCATGGAACTGAGCTCAACTTGTTCTTAGGGCTTATTCTCCTTTGTGGACTGAACTTGATCTGACTGCTTTTTACAGTGTATTTGCCCAATCCTATCAAGTTTAACATGTTTATCTCAAAACCAGACCACAACTACGTGGGCGAACAACAGAAATTAATAAATTGGCAACGGGACAGCACATGATACAAATATTAATATCCCGAAAGCCAGCTCAGGTGCACGTAAGGGGAGTTCCAAGATTATAGCAAATGGACGTGCGGCATAACGAGAGGAGCAATAATAAATTTTATAGAAAGATATAACCAACCATCACACAGTAAAATGATGATTCAAACATTTCACTTATTTTAAATTCATTATGGAATTACAGCAGCACCGTGAACAGCTTTTCAGATCGGACACACTGGAGCACACTTAATACGGACACGCTTAGTACGTAAACACGGATACTGAGTACAGTATATTTTGCCCATGTTTCTTCACTAAGGGTAAGCGTATGGTTATAACGTATTTCTCTTAATAAGTACACCTTTGATCAGTCCCAAGAGGCACGCTTTATCCGCGCTCCACTGTAATAGTAGTCTGAATTCACATTTTCCGAAACCCTCAAAAAAAACCAAACACTTCCAAGGTGGCTAAACTAGGTCAGCCGACACCCACTCGCGACCCTGCTTTCTAATCACAACACCTGTTTGCCAGTAACTATATGCATTATCAGTTATTCACGCATTCGAGCCTCATTTTCAGGCCATGGCAAATACAGGGTTCCAAGATAGGAAATGTAAATCACAATCTTGACAACGACCGTGGAAAGACTAGATTTGACGATATGAATGGACTAATTGGTTGGCAGCTTTGATCAAGGCTGAAGTAATGATAAGGTCAAATAATCGTCCGTTTGATGTAAATACGAGGTGCGACCCTAAAGACCCTGGAGTGTACCTATGAAAAAACGTTGTAGAACTGCTCTAATCAATACCTCCTCCATCGCCTTCGAAGTAGGCCATTTGAAAATCAACAAAATTATTTTCTAGCGCAGCTGATAACTCTAGGGGTGTCCATACAACAGATCACTCCCAAGCACCATGACTGGAAAGTTGGTGAAACCTCATGTACCGGTACATATTTGGTGATGCTCATTCCACATTTGTACAGGTCATTTTTTTTNGGGGGGGGGGGGGGGAGAGGGGTAGTTTTGAGAAATTTAGCGCTGTCAATCTGTTGTTCAAAGCAAAACAACAAGACAGATGTGGTTTATGTTGTAAAATTAGGATATAATAACGAATCAAAACTCTACATTTGTTTTAAGAGCAAAAAGAAAAGAAACGGAGGAGCATAGTTATTAAACATTTCAAATCATCAACAACAAAAAAAATGACCAAACGAATGTGGAATGAGTGGGACGTTACGCCCACATTAAATCCCGAGTTTTTCGATTGTTACTGTAAGGAGAGACATGTGATGGACCTCTGACCTATATCTGTTCAAATGCACAGAGGCGGATACAAATCTTTAGGAAAAAAATAATAAAAGGGGGGAGTGCCGCTTGAGGCCTGCATGATTGTGTCAAGCACTACCATCTGAGATCTTGCCCATATCCTCTCTATTATCTTAACAATGTTGAATGTTGAATACTGAACTCCAGCTGAATGTTCACAACTGGAGACAGACAAAAATTGCATGAAGCAGGTCATGCTGTCATTGCTGTCGTTCAGTGCCGAGAGCTGAACAGTTTTATCCAAGCAATAAGACAAAAGCAACCCGAAAAGAGGCACAGCAGAGAGTGACTGTAATTGTACCATGGACAATCCGCCAGCAAACTCCATCCTCAGAATTCAGCTGTTTTGGGTCTCAAATCGCATGGCAATTGCACCCCACATTCCATGTTTCTCAGACTATGCTCCGTGTGACTTCCTGAAGATGACAAGTTAGAGTATCAAATTAATTGAGATTACAGAAGTGATATGGGTGAAATCACAGAGAGTGCTTGACACGCTGAGACATAAAGGCTTTCTAGGCTTGGCAGTGTCGTTAGAACCATTGTGCCTCCCAAATGATCTACAGTACTTCAAAGGTGAGAGTGGAATATAATACCTAGAGTAAATACACGAGCTTTCGTATAGGCACAGCCCGGAGACGTTTGGGTCGCACCTCGTATTTTGGCTTATATTTCATTCAGCATGAATTTCTACAAAGACAGCTGTAAGAGCAATATGATTAAGGGCAGCAATTGATCATAATACAAGGAAAAACAAGTGGAACTCTGTTAACACAAATACTCCTTAACAAAAATTCATAATTAGCACACTCTCATTCAACACCAAATACTTTGTTTCTCATAAAAAGTACTCATATTGACATAAATCGTATGATAACATACTATCAAAACTTAAGAGTGATTATGTTATCAGAGTTCTACAGTACTTACCTAAGATATAACAACTCAGAAAATAACGGTCGACAGAGGTATTAAGCGATTGGAATAGGAAAGGGCTGTAATATAAAATGTCTTGTACAAACGCTAAAAAAGAAAGGAGAGATTAAATAAAAATTGCAGACCCTCCTTGGCATGCTCGTTCTGCAGTGGGGCTTGCTTTTCAAAAGAAGTTCCTGGAGGAAACGATCTAGCTGATTTGACCCTCTATCAAAACTCAAGAACTAATCAAGCCGGGGTCTGTATGATATGATATAACAATGGTAATGCTTTCAAATCTTTTGAATGTGTACAGACTACAATACAGTGCACACCAAAGTGACACACCGCACTCCACATGAACACAACTACTGCACTGTCCCATATCGCACGCAGCGCACTTTTTGAACAGAAGGGGGGTCAAATGAAAAGAGCTGTTGATAATTTTATTCCCCAGTTCAAGGCACAGAATGGTCCCTCTACATCCACCGGCCCCGCTACAGTTCAACCAGCAACAATAATATACGTCCCACTGTCTCTTCCCGGCGATTTTAGGATATGTTGCAAAATTTCAAACATCTTAACAGGATCAGCTCAAAACATCCACCAAGAGGCCCTTTGTGAAGTGACCCTTGTCTTCACAAACTTTCCCAATAACAAACATCAATATAAATTCCCACACTGACATTAACCCTCTAGTGCCCAGCCCTATTTACAATGGCACAAAAAGTCCAAGCTCCAGTGTTTGGATCACTTCTGGATCCACTATGCTGGAACAAGCATCAAAATGATCTTGGTTTGCTTTTTCTTTGTTCCACGAAAAGTATCAGATCTGATACGCTGGGCATTAGCGGGTTAAGAATAAACCATTTGGCAAATTCTTTACATCTCTACAAAAGGCATCGGAAAAACGAATGGCATAAAATAGAAAGGCAAAGGTCTAATGTGTCTGCATCAGTAACAGTTCAAATACAGGATAACAACAACACTGAAAGCAACAACAAAAATGTCGGAGATTCACATTTTTCGGAACGTCATCGAACCAAACATTTGAGATCTTGCGCATTAACGATGGAACCTCTTATTATCATAAGAATTATAATTATTAGTGCGTTGGTAATGAATGCATCGTAAGTAGTGTTGAACATGCCGAGTTAACCCTCACAGCGTTCATTCGAGGGTGAAACTTCGGTTTCGCATTCATATTGACTCATTTGTGAAAGGAAATTACTCACTGCACATCACTGGTGGATCCGGCAGGGAGGAGGAGGAGGGTGCTTGT
>JAWQUT010000370.1:266156-285830 GCA_033807755.1 Ellobium chinense | reverse complement strand
AGGGGGTACATCAGGGCGCTGCAGGTAGGCGACCAGCAATGACTTTGCTATGTGTTTCATTTGTAACATTATGTATTTACATGTATGATCTGTACTGATCTATCTATCTATACTGTTAGTCTCGAAGATCTGATATTAGCGTAATGAGTAAATGGATAGATGAGTGGAGGTAGAACGCAAGAGGCGCATGCTTGCGTATTGTTGTGTATTGTATCTATATTAATAAAACGCTTCAGCCAAATTTGTGTCACAGATTTCTTGAGAACTTCGTCACGTAATAAACATGCGGTTTTCACCTAAATTCGTAGAAAAATTCACAAAAGGTAACTATACACATCAGTCTTCTTTATTTTTTTTACGCTTTTTAAAAAAAAAAGAAAGAATGTGTATAGCAACGAAATACAGTCTCCGATAGATCTTTTCAATCCGCCCGATTCGCCAATCGTCCAACTTTTTCACGGAGTCTAATGCATTCGTCTATGATGCCTTTCGGTGCGCTAGGTATTCTTTCCCCGCTGGTGCGTTGCCTGCCTTCCCATTTGTAAAATAGGGTGTTTGTCTTGTAATGTAATCATATAATAAATGTACTGTAAAATGACGAGTGCTACAGGCAAAGTCAAATAAAAGCATTCAACATTCAAACATAAACATTCAACAGTGTTTATATCATGGAGGAGATTTATAGCGTTGTAAGGCACTGTAAACCCGTTTCCCTCAGTGATCAATAAAAAGTTATATTTTCCTATGTTCTTTCCCTTTTATGTACATTACAGCCTTTGGAAAAGGGCAGTGTCTTCCCTTTATCCGCCACTGCACTAAAGAATGGTGTGCCACAGGGTGACAAATATATCGGCGGTGCCTGCGCAAATGCCTTTTCTCTCTTATATAATTCATATACTGATACGGTCTTCGCGCAGGCAACACTCGAACTGTTTACATGCCGTTGCTAAGGAGGTTGTTACTAAGTGCCGCTGTTGGCAGTTACCCGAACTCCGGCCTGTAATGTCTGGATTTATTTCTGTGCAGAGCTGTCAGCTTTTTTCTTCGAGGCAGAGCCAAATCGCATACGAAAAAGAGCCCAAACAAAAGCCAGATCATCTCTGGAAAGGGTGTACTGAGGGTAAGAATTTGACATAAGGCAGGAAATTGACCACGAACTGTCAATGTATTTGACATAAGGCAGGAAACTGACTACGAACTGTCAATGTATTTGACATAAGACAGGAAACTGACTGCGAACTGTCAATGTATTTGACATAAGACAGGAAATTGACTGCGAACTGTCAATGTATTTGACATAAGGCAGGAAACTGACTACAAACTGTCAATTTATTTGACATAAGGAAGGAAATTGACTACGAACCGTCAATGTATTTAACATAAGACAGGAAACTGACTATGAACTGTCAATGTATTGGATATACGTAGGTATTTTAAGTATCATAAGCCTTCCAACAAACAACAGAACAACATTATTAGGAAATGATTGCGCAATGCAAGCAGAGAACGTTCTTTCATTTGTGTTCATCGGGCCGTTATAGTTGGTTAGCAAATTGGTTGGAAATAAGTCACTTTTGACCTAGAACCCGTTGAAGCAAACAAACAAGCAATAAACAAACAAAAAAAAAAAGCTAGTCAGACATTATTTTGTGAGCCAAAGACTTTTTAAAAGAGCCAAAAATCCGGTATTTGGCCCCGAAAGAGCTAAGTCTGGCAACCCTGTTTCAGAGCCATAACTGGAGACAAATCAATAGCACACTGATGTTTGATGTTTGCAAATACATAACACCACACCTGCCTTCCCTTTTTAGACAGTGTGAGGTTTCGTAGGGTGGGAAAGGAGCGATGGAGGAAGAATGGACAGAAGGAGAGAATAGCGAACAGAATCCTATATGGGTACAATACTGCCACGAGAAATGTAAGGGAAGACGTTTAATATTTAAGTGAAGGCACTACTCTTATCCAGAGACTGTAATGCACATGACTCGGTGTGCAACTTATCCCCATGAGTGCACTGGATTTCTATACAAAATTGCACACCAAAGTGTTGAACGGTGCATTCTTCTTCCTCAAGGGTGATGATCTTAGAACAAGTGTCATTAGCTATGACATCAGTTGTTCAACACCAGATTTCACCCACATATATTCCCTTAATTTTGTTGTTAAATTAATAATACTCGAGGCGGCAAAATGTACCTTTATTATTATAACCATTATTGTTTAATATGGAAAAGGAGGAGGTAGAGAGAGTATGAGCAAGAGACAGACAGAGAGAGGGAAGGAGAGTGACAGACAGACAGAAAGACAACCAGGCTATTAGGCAGGTAGGAAGACAGACAGACAGAGAGACAGACAGACAGACAGAGAGACAGACAGACAGACAGAGAGACAGACAGAGACACAGACAGATAGATAGATAGATAGATAGATAGATAGATAGATAGATAGATAGATAGATAGATAGATAGATAGATAGATAGATCGTAATTTGGCTAATAATCATGCGGTAATTTATCATTGCACAGTAGCGTATTCATAATTTGGCTTTACGATTCTACAGTATCTTCTCAATGCATGGTAACGCCATCGTAATGTGGCTCTATTTATATGGTTATACGGTGTTTCGTCGTTGCATGGCGAAGCAGGATTCGAAACTGCAAATGACCCGGAGTGATCTTCCGCATCTAGACACGAAAGAGCGCTTTCTCGCGGTTACTCTCCTGACCCGAATTTCGATAGTTTTTGGGGTTTTTTTTTGGTTGTCCCTGACCCGAATTTCGATAGTTTTGGGGTTGTTTTTTTTTTGTTGTCCCTGACCCGAATTTCGATAGTTTTTGGGGTTTTTTTTGGTTGTCCCTGACCCGAATTTCGATAGTTTTGGGTTTTTTTTTTGGTTGTCCCTGACCCGAATTTCGATAGTTTTGGGGTTGTTTTTTTTTTTGTTGTCCCTGACCCGAATTTCGATAGTTTTTGGGGTTTTTTTTTTTTCTTGTCCCTGACCCGAATTTCGATAGTTTTTGGGGTTTTTTTTTTGGTTGTCCCTGACCCGAATTTCGATAGTTTTTGGTTTTTTTTTTGGTTGTTTGTCATTTACGTGGCTTGAATACTGTATTGCCTCGTCATATATCCCTGCGTTTTTTGGCATACAGTGTTCGTAGGTTTTGGGTTGTATGAATGCAAAGAGCTAAATATGGATGAATATATTGATCTAGCTGAATCTGGCAAAAGAAACACAAAGAATAATAGGCGATGACACACAGAGCCAGTATATCTTGCTTCAGGCATTGTTCTTAAAGAACAAATACGATTGTTCCATAAACTCTGCCATTATTGTTCTAGGTACTCTTTGTTTGCGGATACTGAATAATGTACGAGCTCGCGCGCGTGTACGTTGTACTCGTGTGTGTGTGTGTGTGTGTGCGTGTGCGTGTGTGTGTGTGTGTGTGNGTGTGTGTGTGTGTGTGTGTGTGTGTGTGTGTGTGTGTGTGTGTGTGTGTGTGTGTGTGTGTGTGTGGTTTAGTTTATGTGTGGTCTGTTTCTTATGTACTCATAATATAGAAAAGAATTTGCCTCTGTGGAACATTACTATTTATCTTAGACTCTATCTTATCTCATCTTATAACCCATTATACACTGTTACAAAGGGACCGTGCAATGCTACTTACTTTAGTGTGAAACAAGACTTCCATTTCTGATTTTTTTTTTCTATTTCATCTTTGCTACGTTATGAATCTTCTACTCTGTCCTCTTTTTTCTCTCCTTTTGTCACTCACTCTCCCACTTTCTTTCTCTGTATTTCAGTTCTCTTTTTCATATTGACCAATGCCCATCAAAATAAGCTGACCAGTACTTCTCAGATTATTTAATATTTTCATTTTTGACGTACGGTTATCAAGTGCCATCCTTTGAATGAGACCGTAAATTGCGAAATGACAAATTCCTGGGGAACGTGTTTCGCTACCCGCGGGGATCCCGTAGGAAATTTGCACCGGAATTAGGAGCTCCGTAATAATGGCGTCCATATTCAACGGTGTCAAATTTGTAAGTGGAACTTTTTATCAACGGCCACTTGTCGGAAGCGGATGTGGCAAGAAACAAAAGGGATATGCAGCTAATAAATGAAGCAAAACTATAACAAACACAACTCGGAGGTCGGCGCTCTTTTCTAGCTCTGCCGCATTTGTCGCAGCCATCTTGGCTCGCTTAGAGACTGATACTTCCGTTGCTTAGAATCTCCAAGTGACCACCCACAGAATAAAAGGACCGCCCATTTTGTTTATATACACTGCCTGCAATTTAATCGCCCGGAGACCAAATACACGTAATCCTGTACGATGCAGACATATAGTCACGCTAAAATGACGATTTTGTCGCTTTTTTTGTTGTTGTTTTGTTCTCATTAGCACCTGTGCTAAACGCATCTCTATGGCGTGTCCTGAATGCATCTCTATGGCGTGTGCTGAACGCATCACTATGGTGTGTGCTGAACGCATGTCTATGATGTGTGCTGAAAGCATCTCTATGGCGTGTGCTGAACGCATTTCTATGGTGTGTGCTGAACGCATTTCTATGGTGTGTGCTGAAAGCATGTCTATGGTGTGTGCTGAACGCATGTCTATGGCGTGTCCTGAAGGCATTTCTATGGTGTGTCCTGAACGCATCTCTATGGTGTGTGCTGAACGCATCTCTATGGTGTGTGCTAAACGCATGTCTATGGCGTGTGTTGAACGCATGTCTATGGCGTGTGCTGAATGCATGTCAATGGTGTGTGCTGAACGCATGTCTATGGCGTGTGCTGAAAGCATGTCTATGGCGTGTGCTGACTGCATCTCTATGGCGTGTATTGAACGCATCCCTATGGCGTTCAAGGGCCATTTACTGGGAAGTAATCATTACAAATTATTGTTGCCTTTCTTTTTGAAAAAAATAAATAGGAAACTCTCTTACTCGGTCTTTCCTTTTAATGTATATTTATCTACACCGTGGTCCGATCATTTGTCAAACGCCCAAACCATATAAGTTCTCATAGGTTAGCAATGTTTATCTTTTACTTGAACTTGCTTTTATCGCTTTGCTCCATTTTTGCCTTTAATAATCTTGTAATCTTGATTGAATTTAGCCAGAAAATGCAGACTCATTTTCAACCTTCAGATCTCCCCCCCCCCCNCCCCCCACACACACACTTAAACAAGTCCATCTCGATATAAAAAAAGGTAGTTCATGGACACTGCATGTTAGATCAGTTTGCCTTGAACATAGAACTAGGTGTGCAGCTCTGTCTGCATTTGTTATGGAAGACTGCACCTCAAAGAGCAAGATGATCTATCAGTTATAGCGATACATTAGCTGTGTCACATGATCAAAGTAGTCTATATCTGGAGAACACTGAATTTTGATCATTGTTAAAAATTATTAATGTCCATAAATTAGAGTAGTTTGTAATAGTGCACTAGGCGTCAGGAAGGGTTGTATGTATGAGCCTTGATTGATTACTGCTGACGTAAGATAAATATTTGATTTAATGACGTGAAGGGAGGTGTGTTTGTTCACACGGTCTATGGTTAATAACTGCCGCGTGTTGTTTTCATATGCAAGTTGGTACGCTGTTAAGTGGGGTTACTGAAAACAATTGGTTTTTTTAAATTTTATTTTCAAGCTGGTAATTCTTTTTGCATGACAAACGAAGTGATGAAAACACCCACAGATCTCCTTCACAATATACACGAAATAAAAAAAAAAAAAATTTGTCATGAAGTGCAGTGCAATGCATGTAAAGAAGAAACTCATAGCCAGTGGTGTTATAACATGAATTCACATAATCTAGAGTGATCTCTGGTATGTCTGTGTCTACAGAGTAGAGCAATAATATAGTAGACATAAAATTCAAACCTTGTCAGTATCCTCTTGGTGAATTAATGTGGTTTTTGAAGGTAGCAGGGGTGATAATATGCAGTGACATATATCGTTACATTTTTCGCAAAGTGACGAATACCACCATTTTTGGGTTTTCAGTTTTTAAACTACACAGTATCGATACCTCTTAACCTTGAAGAAGCGCTGTGTGTTGCTATTTATAGTTTTCGAGATATTCTTGAAAAAAACTAAAATCTTTAAATTGCTCTCCTGAAAAATCCCGATTCCGCTCTCTCGTATGCGAAAAATCAGACGATATTATACGAGACAGTCCATAGCCGTTAAACCCCTTTTGTAGTCATACAAAATCATTGCTCAAAAATCACGAGCGTCTAGCTCCATTTTGACGTTCGAAGACGGCCTTGTCTTACCTCACCTCACACTTTCGGTCATAAAACATGCCATTTTTGGTGAAAAAAAAATGAAAAACCTTTCCCAATCTTATAATGCATTTATGCATACTTCTGCCAAATTTGAAACCAATAGGACCAGTAGAAATAGATTCGTTTGAGCATTATAAAAGGTATACCTCGTAGACTCCTTTCTACCGCCCCTAAATTTCCATGTAGACCTTTTGGGAGAGATCACCATGTCTTTCCATTACACTGTGAAATTTATGTAATGCACCCGGCATTGGAATGCCAAAAAATCGAATAAATCTTATTCTTATTCTAAGTTGTGTTTCGGGGTTATTTTTGGATTCTTTTTTGGCTTTGGCGAAATGTCACTTATGCAGTTTATTCAAATTCACCGACAATTGACAGCTTGTGCTTTAACGATCAGATCTCTTACCGTCGTAAGAGTTTCATTAGCGGATCGGTTAGTAGAGTTCAACATGCAAAATTACTGTCTCTTACAATGCTAGGAAATCCCATCGTTAATGCCGAAGTTCTCAGTTGTCGGCTTTATATTATATTATATATTTTATTTTACACTGTATTGTATAATTTTATATATAATCGGCTTTATATTAGATATTATTGATTTGCCCTTTATGAAAGCTTTACATTGCATGATTTGGTGTTCATCATTATCGTATAAACCTAGGGCGGTTCAAACGGGAAATAAAAAATTAATCACTTTATTGATGGTCACAACAATGTCATGCTGTAAAAAAAAAAAAAAAACGAGCCCACTGAATTCAGGTTAATAATATAGGCTATAGATTACCTCTCTATCATAATACGCTTACATTTTTGTAAATTAGTTTTAATTGTCGGAGGCCAAACTGATAGATTGTTGTTTACTTTATCGACATTTCTCTTTCTAGTGCATTGAGTATTCCGATACCTCATTATTACCCGGGATTGTGAACAATCTTGCATTCCATTTACATAATCACGGTCAAATCTCGTTTAAATAGACAGCATTTATGTAGCGCCTAGTGTCATAAGCACATTTTAGGCACTCAAACACATTTATAGTCTATCAGATATGTACACACACTCAACTGAAAACAGTACCAAAAAATACGCACAATTAAGTAGAAAGCTGCACACTCGCATAATGTGTGCGAACACACTCCTACACACAAAAATACATGCGCCGGCGCTCTCCTGTTTATGAGCATTCGAGAAGTAGGCGTATCAGGTCAGTGGGGAACATGGATTCCAGCCTCTGATACTAAAAACTGTATACAGAGAATGTTGTCCTGTTTATGTATGTATTTATGTATGTGTGTGTGTGTGTGTGTGTGTGTGTGTGTGTGTGTGTGTGTGTGTGTGTGTGTGTGTGTGTGTGTGTGTGTGTGTGTGTGTGTGTGTGTGCCTGCCTGCCGTATCTGTACGTAATCATGTTAATGATTGTAACTCACTGTTTAAATGTATTCTGTGTTCTGCACTAATGGATGAATAAAAGTTGTCTTATCTTATTTATTATTATATCTTATAAAGATACTGTGATCTGAACTGGCGTAACTTGTGAATGAAATACCATCAACATATTCATTTGACTTAATCTGTAAAACACGACCTTAAACAACCTCAGTTTTGCCACTCTGGTAATGTGCTTCTCTCTTCCACCGAGAGTAGTTTTTTTTAATAATAATAATAATAATAATAATAATAATAATAATAATAATCATGTAATTTATGTTTCTTATCCAGGCTGACACCCTCTCACGCGACTTCACAATATTATCACCCCAGCAGGCCAGATTACTCTAGAACTTTCTCAACATCCTAGTGAGTATACAGTGCAGCTGCCATTTACAGGCGCTGATCACTAGTATTCTGACAATATTTATCACTATCACTGCCTACAGCCAGGTACCCATTTTACACACGGGTGGCTTGAGGGAAATGTGAATGAAATGCCTTCCCAAGGCACTTCCAACACGATCGTGATCAGGAATCGAACCCACGACCTTTAAATCTTGAGTCCAACACCGTAACCATTCAGCCACGCTGCTCCACAATTCCCTTTATTTCCGTACACACGGTGTTTGAAGCAAACTTAAAGGACAAATTCTAAAAAGTTTACCGTTGAGAAAAGGAAAACCAGACATTTTACTCACCTCACATTTCACAACATGTTTTTCCCACCAGCTAACAACAACCGATTTTTCGCCTACGTAGAGAAAAATAGTATTTCGTGAGACCATCCTACCCTACTATTAGGGAACAGCCCTATGAATAGCAGCACTTTACAGTTTATCGTAGGTCCGCCAGCAGCTGACAAAGCAGAGATCAATAAGAGTCTTTCTAGTATCTTTAACCTTGAAGAGTTCATTATCCACTATACATGATGGTGGCCCACGATGCTTATAAACTGACGGCACATTATTTTTTTTCCTCTCCTTCTCATTCACTTTAATAGTTGCAAGAGTTCGATTTGATAAAACAAGAAAATATTCTATATCATTCTTTCTTGATTTCTCTGCACATTGACCGGATAAATATTCGAGCACCAGTCTGAAAAAAAAACAACATTCTACAGTTGTACTGTATACAAGGTTACAGAAGCCTAATCCAATTTCCCTCTTTGAACCAATAAACTGTTTTCTCTACTGTCACTTGCAAGAAATTCCACAATCTCTAGGTCTTCTTTAATATTTGCAGAATTCAATGAGCTTATTAAAAATGATGTTCAAAATATAGATCTTGCAGTTCGTTTTCGAGCTGCGAATCGATACATCGAAAGGTGTAAACAAGCTACCCAGTTTCCTTAACGACAAGTGCTCCGCACAGAAGGCCACACCGAAACCGAAGCGAATGACCTAAACTTGAGGTTTAATTTACAAAATCAGGAGAGAATGTAAAATAATTCGCAGGTAGGTTCACAAATCTAGGGCCCATCCTCCACAATGTTACTGTCTTCCTAACGCATGTAACAGCATGTTAATTTCAGCCAAATGTAACAGCATGTTATTTTCAGCCAATTTAGAAGTCTGTAAACTACATAGTACAGACGAGATTCAGTGGCCTGCCTTTATGTTCAAAGTACTGCAGTCCAACGCTGAAGATCAACCAAACGCGCCAACACGTTTCTATCTCCAACTAAACTAACGAACTTAAAATTATCTATGCAACGTTTTTGTTTTTCTAACTACGCCGATCTCAGACAAAAAGACATACGTGCGATCGCAACTGACTTGGAGATTGGGACGCTGCATAGCGGGGTGATCAGCAATGACTTTGTTATGAGTTTCATTTGTAATATTATGAAGAAACTGAAAATAAAAATACAACTTTTATTTACCCTGTAAGGAAATTAGTTTACAATGTGCAGAAAAGAAGAAGAGTACAGCACACCTCGCTCTCTGCTAGTATGCACTCACATACATATTCATTTCTTCCGCTCCGAAGCTTCAACATAAGACCCCTTTAAGGCGATATTGCCGTATCTTCCCATAGCAATACGAACTATTTTGTATATATGTTAGAACCAGTTTGTTAAATAGCCCATTTCATGAACTGGCCAACTAACCTGCCCAGTTCATGAAATTTCCAGCCGATCGCTCATGCCATGAAAACTGCAAAATTTTAGCCCAATACATGAATTCAGCACTAAAAACTTTGCTCAGTTTATGAACGGGCTACTGTTTGTATATGAAAAATTAATTTTCATTTACAGATGAACGAATAACATCACACCCAATTAAAACAGATAGTACAGTGTATTGGCTATATGGATAAAGTACATATACTGTTCGTCATAATAATTTTCCATTACTTCTACTTTAGACAATTTTGCATAATGTTTGATTTTTCAATTTTACATATAAACTCATGCATTATGCATACAGCCACTATCTCCAACAGACAAAGGAATTCTTTTGGTTCAGCCAGGTCATCTTGACCTTTCGTGGGCTAAGTTATGCATATTCAACAGGACAAAAACGTTATCAACTGGGTCAGGATTATGATTTTTTTTTCACTGTGGCTGGAGATAGCGATAAAATGTCAGCTTGAACACTCTGCACCTGCACATCCTGATATATAGACCATGTTCCGTATAAAGCGGGAGTAACGAAAACCTGAAGAGATCCAGCCGGCCAGACGTATCTCTTATTTGGCCTATATTATCAGCGTCTATCTCTTTCATTTACATGAAGAAACTGGATATGATTTAAAATCTGGACGAGCAGACTGGCGTAAATATCAAAAATTTGAGTTCGCTTCACGTGGCGAAATTTATATGAAAATAAAAGAGAAGATCAGGCATGACTTGTGATATAAAGGATATCTGAAAATAAATACAGATCTAGATATAGATGCATTTTTAAAAAACATTCTTGATTCATTTTTCATCAAACCTTCACTTTTTTTTTTGGAGTAAGTTCACTTGAAAGACAGTTGCAAACATTTTTGGTGGCAACACTATGCAAATTTACCTCCTCCTCTACCCATCTCCCAGGCCATTTGGTCTTTACCAAGGGTTGCCATAAATGACACTCCTTTCTGAGTATCGGATAAACAACTCAGGTTTATATTTCATCACATAAATTGAATTTCACTATTCCCTATCCTTACCATGATATCTGTACTACATTATCTAAGGGATATACATAGAGTATAGAGCTATGCGATATACAGCTTTTTAGAATTACCGACGAGAGAAATGTGGAACATATTGTGTAAGTTTTACAGCACCAATCATAGAAAAAAAATGGGGTGGAGGGATGAGAGGGGAGGGGGTTCACCAGCACTCAGCGAAACGCCATCAATCAATTACTGCTTTGTTGCGACAGTTAATGCGCTAATGCGTTGTTTTCTCATACCGGGTAATAAGATAGCTGTAATTCTAGTATCTAATTGTGTACAGGGGACACATAACAACAACCTAATGTTGTTGAAAGCAGATGAGCGTTAAGATATGATTAAGGAAAATTACAGATGATCTTGCTGGTGATTTCATTGTTGCTGATATTGTGTTGTCGATAGCAGTGAGTTAAATGGTGGTGGTGGTGATGGTAGTAGTGTAGTGATGGTGTGGTGTAGTGATGGTGGTGGTGGTGTTGGTGGTAATGGTGGTAATGGTAGTGGTGGTGGTGGTGGTAGTAGTAGTAGTGGTGCTTGTGGTGGTGGTGGTAGTGGTGTTGGTGGTGGTGATGGTGGTGGTGGTGATGGTGGTAGTGATGGTGGTGTTGGTGGTGGGCATGGTGTGTTGGTGATGATGATGTTGGTGGTAGTGGTGGTGGTGTTGGTAGTAGTTGTGGTGGTGGTGTTGGTGGTGTTGGTGGTAATAATGGTGTTGGTGGTAGTAGTGGTGGTGGTGTTGGTGGTAGTGGTGATGGTGGTGTTGGTAGTAGTGGTGGTGATGGTGGTGGTCTTGTTAGTAGTGTTAGTGGAGAAATAGTGATAGTGGAGATAGCGTTAGAGGTGAGAGTGGTGATGATGGTGGCAGTAACAGAGTGGATGGTAGTGGTGGTAGTGGTGGTTTTGGTAGTGATAGAAGTAGTAATGGTGGTAGTGGTGGTAGTGTCATGGATGACGGTAGTATTGGTAGTAGTAGTGATGACAGTAATGAGAGTAGTTGTGTTGGTAGTAGTAGTGATTGTATTGGTGATACTGATAGTGACGGTAGTGGTGCTAGTGGTAGTGGTCTTAATGGTAATGATGATAGCAGTGATAGTGGTTTTAGTAGTAAAGGTGATAGTGGTAATGGTAAAGATGGAAATGGTGCTGGTGATAGTGGTGCTCGTTGTGATGAAGGTGGTTGTGATGATGGTGGTAATGATAATGGCGGTGGAGGAAGTTGTAATAGTAGTGACAGTTAAAAGTGAAAGTGATATTGGTGATAGTATTGACGGTAGTGGTAGTGGAAGTGGTAGAGATGCTAATGGGAATGGTAGTGATGGTGATAGTAATGTGATTGTGGTGCCAGTGATGGCACACGTAATATTGGAAGTGGCGGTGATAGTGCTAGTGGTGACAATGATTGTGGTAGTGGTGATAGTGGTAATGGTGATGGTGAAAATAACGATATAGGTAATCGTGACAGTAGTGGTAGTGGGAATAGTGATAGTGGTGAGAGTGGTAATGGTGAAAGTGGTAGTAATAATAATAATAATACTGGTAAGGGTACAGTGGTGGTGTTGGTGGTGAAAGTGGTGATGGAGGCAGTAGCGGTGATGATGATAACAATTGTGGTGGTAGTTTTGATTGTGGTGATGATGCCCAATATTTGCTGGCGGCTGTAAAAGTAAACAGTTGTATTGTGGTGAAACGCAATCAACCTAATTGGCAAAAAAAATCATTAAATCTTGGCCTGAAAGCATAGACTCTTTTCCCTCGGGATTCACAGCCTATAAAGCCATAAATAAACAAAGGCTGGAGAAAGAGAAAGAATGGATTGGAAGGAAGGGAGAATGAGAAGAAAATCTTTACTGCTTCGATTCATTCCCATACCTTTTTCAACAGACAGACAGACAGACAGACAGACAGACAGACAGACNACACACACACACACACACACACACACACACACACACACACACACACACACACACACACACACACACACACACACACACACATCAGAATGCAGAAAACTCACCTATTTATCCAGCCTGTCTTTCAATACTGATCGTAAAAAAGAATTTCTAATCCCATATAATCAACTTCGACGCTAACGGACCACCGCACGTATTTCGCTTAATGAAACGCTCAACCAATAATATGTTCACCGAGAGAAGTTATGCTAATCTAGACTAGTCTAGCTCGGGTCTGAGCAAACCCTCTACACAATTCCCTCGCTCGCTCTATAAGCAGTAACGGAGGCGTACACTACTATGTGGAAGAAGTTCGTTTGGTTTTTTTTTGCGTGGATCAAACTTTGGCGAAAAATCAGAAATGGCTTTTCGCGAGAATCTACGTTTCGTCAAAAAATTTGAAATGGTTCATCGTGAGGATGTTATTTTCGCGAAAAATCGGAAATGACTTCCCGCGAGGAACTAATTTTCGTGTGCCTTGCGTGACGATTTTTCTCATGTATATTCGACCATATACCGGAGAGTTGTCCGATGTGATGGAATGGGACTGCCTATTTGAAAAAAAAAAATATAGCGAACTTATTCGGTACTTGATTTCAGAAATATGCATAATACGTACAGTGGTATATGGATCTAACTGAAAATGTCCAAAATATGTCGGATAGGAACTTAANGGGGGGGGGGGGGGGGGAGTGGTGCTACTCATTCCCAAGGATTGTAATGCAAATTACTTAACTCCAAAAGTGCATTGGCATTTCTATACAAAATTGCACAGCAAAGTACTGAATGGTGCCTGTTTCTTCTTTAAGGATAAGCATCTTAGGATAACTATCATTTGCAGTAACACTGGTTATTTGACACTGTAGTTCACCCATCCCTCTTAGACACCTTTATGTATGACTCTACCAAGGCTTTTCTGGATTTTTTTTTATCTTGAAGCATAATTACAAGGAATTAACATCACTCTCAGGTATAAACTGAAGTAACGTTGTGTCTAGGCGGAAACTCCAGAAAAGCTTTGGTAGGGTCGTGTACATAAAGTATCTAAGAGCCATGGGTGAAATCTTGTGTCAAACAACTGGTGCTGCTGCTAACGACAGTTAAAGCACAATCTCCTTAGACAATCAATTCGTACTTGTTTTTCTGTGGTGCGTTTCCGCCCTTTCCTCTCCCTCCCATAAAAAAACTTCACTTCATTTATTTCATTCCGAACCCAGGTTGCAGTATGCAACATATGAGCAAATGGATACAAAATACAAGGCAAATACATGTGAGCGACTTAGCAACCATTCATCATAATTATAGTCTACATTAAGCAGTAAAGTGATCAATTTAAGCATAATACACACACGCACTCTCACATACACATACTCACATACACACACAAACATACACACACACACACACACACACACACACACACACACTCACACACCCACACACATTCACACACTCACACCCCCACGCACACAATTAAAGTATTAATATGAGGTAAGTATTATATTGCAGAAAATAGCGAGATTTTGAAGAATACCTTTGCTCTGACTGGCAAAGAGTTCATGGGCTTCCAAGGTATTTGGGTGTCTATAATATCTAGCCATAAGTAATTTGCGCCTATCAAATGAAAAGTTTGGGCATTCAAACAAGGCGTGAAACTCATCTCCTAAGCCAGAGTTACGGAGTTGAAATGCGATCTTCAACACTTAAGTTATGCCATCTGCCAGTTTCAACGGGCAAACGATGATTGCATGTACGCATGCGGCTAATAGCAGCTCTGGATTTATATGGCAAAATATCAAGGTATTGCAAACCCTTTCGACAAATTTTAACGGGAAAGTCTTTTTTCGCAGGAAGTAATTTTTTTGCGAGTGAAACTGAACCTCTTTATATATCACTTCTACAGCAGATAGAAGTTTCGCCTCTTGGTTTGTGACAACCTTTGGTGTCGGTAAGCAAAGTTTAACAACAAGGTTTAACGCGGTTTACTGGAAAAACAAGCCCAAACCTCAAAATGGTATATAGGCATGCATTAGTGCAAACAAGAGTAGAAAAAGAACATCCACTCAATAAAGCAAGATATCATTCAACTAGTCAACACATCAAGTTCAAGTTCAAGTTCAATTTTATTATAGGCCTTCAGCCAATTCGAATAAATACAATATTATGTGTTAACATCAAGATAATTCAACATCCACACACGTAAACGCACACACATAAATAAACGCACGTACGTTAATTCACATACAGAACACACACCCACACACACAAACCCATACTCACTCACACACCCACACCCACGCACACATTCACACACACGAAATCCCTTCGAAACCCTTTCCCCTATCTCTTCAGTCCATTGATGAATCATTCTATTTATCAATCAGTTATTCAGTCCATTCTTTCTATTACTCAGGTCTACAGTGTTGGGCACACACATACAATAAGAAATAACCTCTGGTCTCGTTTATTTTAATCCTTTCCATCCAGAGACGGTACCATAGAGTTACATATGCGCATTACTGTTAAAATCACTTAGTTGAACTTACTAGAGTAGTGTCACCGATTGCGAACGTCACGATTTGCGAACACCTTCACACTATTTCATATCGGCACACACTCTCCTTCTATTTACAAAGAAACTGACAACCTGGCATGTTGGCTACACATATCTGGTACTATCCGGATATACGTGATGTCCACCATCTTACAAGATGTCCGACTGAATCAATGTACCATCAACAGGGNAGGCATGAGAGTGAGAGAGTTGAGAGAGTTGGCTGGTATGGTCTGCGCTTTGTGAATTATTTGCTGGTTACACATTGTTACCAATAAAGAAGTATTCTGTTTCCTGCACAGCGTCTTAGTTTGTGAATTAAAGTAGCAACGTCAGTGGCGTTTCTAAGGAGAAGCTACCGTATTCAGTGCCTCTTTACTATACGCCAATACTGATTAACACTTGCTCGCTACAGCGATCTTCAACACTTAAGTTATGCCATCTGCCAGTTTCAACGGGCAAACGATGATTGCATGTACGCATGCGGCTAATAGCAGCTGGATTTATATGGCAAAATATCAAGGTATTGCAAACCCTTTCGACAAATTTTAACGGGAACTTCTTTTTTCGCAGGAAGTAATTTTTTTGCGAGTGAAACTGAACCTCTTTATATATCACTTCTACAGTAGATAGAAGTTTCGCCTCTTGGTTTGTGACAACCTTTGGTGTCGGTAAGCAAAGTTTAACAACAAGGTTTAACACGGTTTACTGGAAAAACAAGCCCAAACCTCAAAATGGTATATAGGCATGCATTAGTGCAAACAAGAGTAGAAATAGAACACCAACAATTCATTAATCAATAAAACAAGATATCATTCAACTAGTCAACACATCAGTCCATCGATGAATCATTCTATTTATCAATCAGTTATTCAGTCCATTCTTTCTATTACTCAGGTCCAGGGGCGTAGCGAGGATGAATTTTCTGGTAATCTAGCACTTATATCCTATCGTTGCTTGTTTTTTTTTTTGGTGGGGGTGGGAAGGGAAAGGACAAGATTTAGACAATAGTAACTGAATTTTTTAAATTGTTTTTTGGCTCCAAAAGAGCCAAATCTGGCACCTCTGCTACGGTCTAAACTATTAACATCTCGCAACCGAAAGAAAAAAAAACTGGAAGTCGTGCGGGGAGATCTTGTGTAAAAAGAAACACGAAAGACCGTCAGAACAGCGGGTAAGCAAATTTTTCTCTCAGATTATTTGCTACCTTTTTAAAAAGTTTTTCTCTTTACATTGCCTTTGGATGCATTGCACTGTGGCTATGGGAGCGCTGAATCTGTCAGACAGTATGTAGGCGCTCAGATTATCGGCCAAGAAAACTGTCTCCCGTTGACAGAAATCTTACTGTCAATGCCTGTAAATGGCTCGTAGGTGAAATAGGACGAAGGTGATGATTGAACATGAAGATTAATTAAATTGTATTAGACAAATAGATATTATTTTGGTAATCTTAGATTCATAGATTACATGGACGCTACGTCCCTGCCAGGTCTACAGTGTAGGGCACACACATACAATAAGTAATAACCTCTGGTCTCGGTTCCTTAACCCTTTCCATCCAGAGACGGTACCATAGAGTTACATGTGCGCATTACTGTTAAAATCACTTTAGTTGAACTTACTAGGTCTAGTCTAGTTTTCATAAAACAGACAAATAACGTATCAACAGCTCACCATAGCGCTGTCAACCAACTACTTTTCACTCAACCGACTATGGTAGCGCAGTCAACCAAAAACGTATCGCATCAACCAACCATATTATGTGCCCTCACTTTCTTATATACTGTCAGTACTCATGCTGCAGATTTGCGCCTTACCATGGTCGGTTGTTGTGACAAGAAAATTGTGTACATTTTAGTATTTGAATCATGTTGCTATCATCACAACTTTTTGAAAAATAGCTTCAAACATGCTAAGGGGTAGCGCACAGTCGGATGTAATCTAGTAAGGGTGATCTATTTTTTAAGTCTTTTTTTCTTGTTGTTGTTTGTTCGTCTCTCTCATACCTTGGCTGTGGCCTGTTCCGATGTAATTGCCACTTTTCTTGTCGGTTTGGGTTAAAGTAAAGCAGCACTATTTGGGGGTCGGGGTTTAAAAGACATAAGGGCTGCCACTGAGCCAAGCTTTGTCTTCTTGAGAATGCCTGAGGCCTCATCTGGTAGGACAAACTAAGAGACACAGCAAAAAGCTTGATTTGTCATGGGATATTCAAAGTAATGAATCTGTTTAGCTCAGATTCTGATCCTTATTACTGTGCAGTGGGAAAGGTCAACGAAAGTTAATGACTGGAGTGACGGCAGCCGCCAGCACATAGTAATAAACAGCGAAATGAGTTTCACGTGGTGAAACCACAAGGCAAGTTTATCGCTCTATCGAAATACATTTCCTTTCTTGCTATAAAATCCAGCCACGTTTCCATATCAAAGAGCTGTCACAATCATCTATGCGCCACAGGTCTGAATGGCTTTATTTACCTGACGCCTAAAAAGGCAAGAGTCTTAAACTGATCTTGCTGATTCGAAGAATGACCTTCAAAATTGACAAGTCGTAGCTGGTGATCGCCGTGCAGCGAGTGCAGTGACTGCCGACAAAACGAAAGAAAAAAAAACCAAACCACCCTGGTCTCTTATGTGTGAACGGAATTTGAACGGACATGAAAAAGAAATAACCTCCGATCCATTCTTGAAGTTGAAACACCACGAATTCCGTTCACGATCGCGTTCACAGTGGAACAAGGGAACTCTGTTAGCTTCGTTCACGAAACTGGAACTTACTTCCGGAACTTAGTTCATATGAACGGAGTTCTGTCTAACCATGTCTGTGAGCCCTGGAATACTGCTCCAGAACTGATATAACCAGTTGGCAAATTATTATCCATTCACACGCTCATAAAGAGGTGCATTACATTTCGTTCCAAGTTAATTACTCCAAGGGATTAATGACCCAGGTAACTTAGAATATTCGATTTCCGTTTCACTCAGTTTTCATTGTGCACATAGAGGATCTGTAATAAGTGTTTGTTTGATATCAGATGTTTGAAATGAGTCATACATTAATACGATAAATGTATAACGAATTTCATAAATCTGATATCAAACAAACACGAGTTTCAGATCCTTTTTATCATATAAACTCTAACTCATGAAAAAATGAACTCTCAATCGTGAAAAGGACTCTGAAGTGGCCCTCATCTTGTTTGAGACACATTAATCACATCTGAACTAAATGACACACACAGCCATGCGACACAAAGTAGATCCAAACAGCTGATAGTCATCGACGAAACTTTAGACCACAGAAACACTGTGACATTTCAAGTACTTTTAATTCAAATGTTTAGCTGAAATGAAACTAAAACGTTAAGGGAACGATGATAAACGATAAGAAAGACGGACTAAATTTTTTTTTTTCAAATGCGGACTGAGGGAAAGCCCACGGGAGTGAAAATAGTTACAAAACAAATGACGTCACATATTCATGACGTCACAAAAGAAATGACCTCACCTATTCATACGCCTAACGCCACAACGGTTTCCAAGACTTCCAAGCAAAGTATTCGTAAGCATGTCAAAGTTCAATCTTTTTGCAACGTGTGACATACCAAAAAAATTATTACACACTTTTATGTCACCAGAAATAGGCCCTGTTAATATGATCATATTTATTATCTTGATTGACTTGTAAGAATACTCCATGTCCACTTTCAAACCTTGAAGAATATTTTATAAACTAGATAAAGAAAATCCGCATAGTCAACAACTGACTTGAAAAACTAGATGAGTGAAAATCTGGCACACAAAAGGAGTGAAGTTAAGGTGCAGTGCTACCAGGGTGATTATGTAATAGCTAAGTATGCATATTATGTCTTTTCAAAGCGGTTACCCTTAACACTAACCACTTCTCTCTCTCTCTCTCTCTCTCTCTCTCTCTCTCTCTCTCTCTCTCTCTCTCTCCCTCCCTCACTCCCCCCTCTTCTCTTTCCCTCCCATCTCTTTCCCTCTCTTCTCTTGCTCTTCATCAAAGACACCAGTCCTTTCTTCTGCTGCTTGGGAAAGAAAGGAATAATAATGGCTTGAGACAAGGATTGTTTTCCGTGCATTGAAAGCACTGACTATTATAGACCTTTCTCAGGGAATATTCATGAGAAGACCGGGTGGTACATTCACTTCCGGAGATCAGAAAACATGGGCAGAGTCAATTGTGTACCGTCAAGCGTGTCTAAGTCTGATCTCTCTCTCTCTCTCTCTCTCTCTCTCTCTCTCTCTCTCTCTCT
>JAWQUT010000370.1:230675-251645 GCA_033807755.1 Ellobium chinense | reverse complement strand
TTCACACACCCCCCCACCCTTGTTTCTTTTTGTTGCACAGTGATGTCGGTAATTTATTATTGTAACCTGGAGTCAGCTGTGAAGGGAAGGGAGATTGACATGTCCAAAGCTTCATGTTCTGTCGGTTTGTTACGTTCTTGCACTGAGCAGTGACCTGGTATTAGCTCTTAAATAGCCAGTGCAAAATATGATTAGTTACTGATTGGTAGCAACCTCAGTTGTTTCACACAAAATAAAATGAAATAGCGTCCACCAGTGTCGTACTTTACAATTTTATTTAAATTACAAAAAGAAGCACACAATAAGGAAATGTCAAATTTTCGGAATTGAAAATTTCTTTATCAGGAATAAAAATAACAATAATGATAAGGAAAAAGAAGACATATGAAGAGACCTAAGACTTTATAAGGGTGCTAATTTCAAAGGATTCGATAAGAGGTTACTAAAGAAAGCAGAGAGAGAGAGAGAGAGAGAGAGAGAGGTGAGGGGAGTTCAGATAGAACAAGAACAAAGGCGTCACCCAAGTTTTGAAGAGGTAGGAAACAGACTGCGGTAAGAGAATGATTAAAAGGAGTTATGGAATACAGAAATTATCGCTACAGAGTGGCAAAGATGGTTTAAAGAAGGAAAAACAAAAAGAAAAGAAGAATATATCTATTATATATCCACCCGTGCCCCCCGGGGGGAAGGGGGGGTAGACTGTCGAGGGGAGAGCACAGGTATCCAACCGCAAAGCAGTGCTGTGCTCCCACGCTCTCGACCGCCACGCGAAGGGGGACGGGTTTATTTGCTACTTGTTAAATAAAATAAGAGCATGTGGCAAGACAATGAAAACTGATGACCATAACCATGAGACTGTAAATAATAATAATAATAATAATAACAATAATAATATTAATGATAATAATAATAATTATTATTATTCTAACAGTGCTGTTTATTAGTCTCGTATCCAGGTTTATGCCCGCTCACGCGACTTCACACTATTATTATCCCAGCAGGCTTGATCACTCTAGGATTTCCTCAGCTGTCTGGGGAGCATAAAGTACCACTGCCATTTATAGGCGCTGGTCACTAGCATTCTGACAATATTTTCCACTGCCTATAGCTAGGAACCCATAGTACAGGTGGGTGGACTGAGAAATTAATATGAATGAAATGCTTTCCCAAGGCCTTTACAACACCACAGTGGCCGGGAATCGCTTAGCCACCGGACATAAGACTTATAACTGAACGAATCGCACTGGATCTTTTAAAAATCTCTCTCTATCTGAATATTGTCGATAGTCAGAAAATTCATGCCTGCAAATCAGAATACGAAAAAATGGGAAAACAACATGCTAATGTGTTTTAATTGCTATACTCGTCTTTATCTGAATTGCAGCTGCGCTTTGCAGGTAAACACCCATGTTTTCATATTATTCCACTGTCACAACTTCACAAGTGTGATAAGATATGTTGCAACAGACTTGTGAAATTGTGACGGAGAGGGGTTGCCAGATTTTTTTTTAAGTACTGGAGCCAAATCGCACACACCAAAAAAAGAAAAAAAAACCAATAAAAAGCCAGACCATGTCCGAAAAGAGCCTGCTAGGATCAGGATGTGATATAGCACGAGAAATTTTCTGCAAATGTCTACGTATTGGCTATAATTCGCTGCTGATATCGAATAGTGCCGGCTCGTCTTGTTTGTTCAATTTTTCGATTTTTTTTTTTTATCGTGTCAACTAGATACTTACGAGCATTTGGACAAGCTGTGAAAAGCGTTTTCAAAAACTTGCAGTAGTTTTTGAAATATACAGGTTTGCATATGGTCGAATAAGCCAAAAGGTTATCTGACTGGTATGACATACTGCCGAATGCTGATTGTGAACTATGTGATACCCACCCTGAAAACGGCCGTTGGCTAGTACGGCATACTGCCGAATGCGTATTGTCCATAATGCCATATCCACACCTGAGCCGATAAGGTCCCGAGTGACTCTCGCATACTGTCAAATGGGTCAATCGCTTCAGTTTAACACATTTATTATATCAATACACAAAATGCTCAGTCAAAGTGTGTTGTAAAAATTTCCATTCTCTGCGAAAGGTTGGAGTGGACAGATTTTATCGGGGCATGCAGTACCTACCCCAATTTGAAAAAGTGTAAAATCAAACCGTATGCTAAAATTCCAAAGTTGAGATTAGTGGAGGGTTATTTATGACGGCAAGTTTACTTTTTTCATCTCTCCAATACTATCCCTCTTAGCTGGGTTTGGTGTAATACCAATATCTGTCAAAAAAAATGGAAAAAAAATACAGTGTAGTACAATTCTTATCGACGACAATTCTTACCAACCATGATGTTTACCAACTGCTATTCATACCAAATACAATTCTTACCACATGCAATTCTTACAGTCTGCAAAGGTTACCAACTATACGTTTTCTCCAACTACGGTTCTTACCAACTACAGTAAACAAAAGCACCAGTCCTGTGACTGTATGCATAATCCATACATTAACCCTCAAAGACCCACTATGCCTTATGTGGCACATGTGCTTGGTGTTTCCAAGCGACATGTAGACATGACTCCTGGAAGAACCAAAGTACAATGGCACATAATTATATTATACATAACAATAAATAGTCTATACAGAGTGTATAAACATTATGTCGAAAATATCTAAACCATTTACTCAAAACATCTACAAGAACCGGCTGTGTCACCGTAGAAACATTACTACTCTTGGGACTTAAAGGATTAATTAACGTATTGCGTTAACTGCAGTGAATACTGCTATTGTTCTGGAAGTTTTCTATGGTTACTGCAGCACGTTGAATAACGTAAAGATTAAGTATACGATCACACCCGTGTAAATGATAATATCAACAATGGTGAGTTTCTACTTAAAAGTCTTACTGAAATATTGAAACTTTTCAGAAATCATGCATTTCCTGGCCTCTTCAAAATTCCGAGAGATCATACTCGTTACTATACTTTTTACATAGTTCCAAAGTCTCACTAATTTTTTTTTTAATGTTATGACAATGGGCATATTTTAAAACAAAAGAAGATGCACTCGTCATTGAACTTCTTCACAGTAAACGTTGCTACACACTTGGACTACGTTTTGCTATCACTCGGACAACCCGTGCTTTTATCAAAGGCCACAGTGTGTTCTAATTTCTTTTGGTTACACACTCCCAAATAATTTCACTACATAACACTAGCAATTGAAAACTGCTGGTTACAGAAGCCTAATCCAATTTCCCTCTTTGAGCCAATAAACTGTTTTATCTACTGTCACTTGCAAGAAATTCCACAATCTTTAGGTCTTCTTTAATTATTTGCAGAATTCAATGAGCTTATTAAAAATGACGTTCAAAATATAGATCTTGCAGTTCGTTTTCGAGCTGCGAACCGATACATCGAAAGGTGTAAACAAGCTACCCAGTTTCCTTAACGACAAGTGCTCCGCACAGAAGGCCACACCGAAACCGAAGCGAATGACCCAGATTTCAGGTTTAATTTACTAAATCAGGAGAGAATGTAAAATAATTCGCAGGTAGGTTCACAAATCTAGGGCCCATTCTCCACATTCCTAACGCATGTAACAGCATGTTATTTTCAGCCAATTAGAAGTCTTTAACCAGCTGTGACCCCTCCCCTAATTTTCGTTGGTCATCTCCCTTGAGCAGTAAACAGATGACTATCTAACTTTAAAAAATGAATTGATTTGAAGTCACCATGACAAGTAACATTCTGAGCCCCGCCTTATTGTTTGTACCTACCCCCATCAAGACCCACCTGAATCCCCAGGCTATTTTCAGACCATAGGGATCACCTACTTTGCATGCCTATTATTGTCTAACCTCTGACCCTAAATAGAGCTGCTGTAATTTTAATCTAGACTGCCCAAGGAAGCAACAAATGCATTAGGACAGGCCACTGCAGTGTTTCACTTGGCTCCTGGCAGGGAGAAAAAAATTATTCGAAAAATACATGCCATCTCCGTCATAATCCAACCGAATTGACCTGCATATACGAGGTATTTGCTCGTGTGAGACCTTTTGCGCTACAGCAGAAGAAAAAAAAAATCACCTACAATGCAGTAATGCTTATGATTAAGGAATATGCCAAGTGTTTGCGGTTATAGAATAGTGAAGGTGACATCTGGTAGTTCTGGCTTTGAAATGAGAAAAATGGAATCTTAGGTAAGATTTCATGTTTCAGAAAGGCCCATGACGCTGCAGGGCTTTGGAACCTGTTCTTTTTTTTCTCCTCTTGGCCCTATTAGCAGTTTGTGTTATTCTACAAATACCACTGTGATTTCGGGAAATTTCTTCCATGGAGATTAAAGTACTTCTTTTGCCCGATCTTTTAATAGGATGAAAAAGTGGGGTCAACGCCCAATTTTTCATTAGGTTGGTTTTGAGCGCGGGTCAATACATACGTCTACACACTTTTCCTTTTTTCTAGAGGGCTCAGATTGCACCTGGACCTTTAAAACTGGATGTTTTATTTAGATCACAGGTCATTTTACATCTTGACACTGGATGGTAGGACCCCAAAAAAGGAGGATTTTATATATTAGCGGATTAACTGACTTGTACAAAATGAGTGATTTGCCCCTCTAATAGGTGCCAAAAACCATGACGCTGCAAGCACAAAGCGCCTGAAATCCACATGAATGACATAAGATGTCATGAGATAACCAGAGTTTTCTCCCCGTATGTAGTACTGTCAAATTCTTATTTGACTCTCTGGATCTGATGAGTAAGCTTTGTTCGATTCATAATGAGAAAGACAAGATATAAATGGTGGTGGGGCTGAGATGGTAGTGATGGTGCTGGTGGTAGAGATTGTGGTGTTGGTAGTGGAGATGATGGAGGTAGTGGTGGTGGATGAGATTGTGGTGTTGGTAGTGGAGATGATGGAGGTAGTGGTGGTGGATGAGATTGTGGTGTTGATGGTGGAGATTGTGGTGATGTTGGTAGTGATAGTGGTGTTGAAGATGATGATGATGACGTTGCCAACGGTGTAAAGGTGTTGGTAATGGTGGTAGTGCTGGTAAGGATGGTGATGTGGTGGTTATGATGATGTTGGTGATAGTGTTGATAAGGATAGTGATAGTGGTGGTGGTAATGATGATGATGTTGGTGATGNTGCTACGTTTTTATTTCATGAAAAATGAACAGGTATAAGCTAAGATAGACTTTCTTAAAGAATGCCTATCAACTGGGTGGGAAGCGAGCGGGCGACATTTTTCCACCTCCCTGAGGCGTGCGTTTGCACTACCTACTAGTAGTAGTGCTGTTAAGGATGGTGATAGTGGTGGTGGTGATGATGACGATGTTGGTGATGGTGGTAGTGTTGATAACGATGATGATAGTGGTGGTGGTGATGATGATGTTGATGATGATGGTGGTAGCGCTCATAAGGATGGTGATAGTGATAGTGATGATGATATTGATGGTGGTAGTGCTGATGAGGATGGTGATAGTGATGATGATAGTGATGGCGGTAGCGCTCATAGGGATAGTGATAGTGATGTTGATGATGGTAGTGCTGATAAGGATGGTGATAGTGATAGTGATGATGATGGTGATGGTGGCAGTGCTGATATGGATGGTGATAATGACAGGCAGGCAGGCAGGCAGGCAGGCAGGCAGGCAGGCAGACAGACAGACAAACAGACAGACAGACATTTTTTAAAGATACACAGGTCAGTGACGTAATTACAGAAATGTTCAAGCTGATAGTAGATAATAATGGTCTGGGGTTCACTTTGGAATTCATGTATTTTATCAACACGTTTTAAGAACTGGACAGAGGTTGCTTCATAGTAGAGAGTATGGCTTTGACAAATTTCACGATGTTTTGAATTGTTTGGGGATATTTTGAATTCAATAGATTCAAAGATGATTATCACGTGAACAATTATTATTACCACGATAAGGATACAAATAAAGGACAAGGATTGATACAATAATATGATGATGATGAGTGATGTGTGTGTGTGCGCGTATGTGTGTGTTTGTGTGTGTGTCCGTGTTGTGTGTTCATGGGTATAGGGGTATGGGGAGGGAGGTGTATTTTCTTTATCTGCCGTCCTGGTTGTGAGTTCAGTTCGAGTTTCCGCTCTTTTATTTGTAGTTTTTTTATTTGATCTCATCTGCCTATGTGTTAAGCCGTGTTGTGTGTTCGTATGATCATTCTATGCTATGCTCTTTATTTTTCTGTTCCCTGATGAAGGACACACGTCCGAAAATTTGGAATTTTTAGTAAATTCTTTCATGCCACAGTTTTGTGAGTTTCTATCTTTTTGAAAATGATGATGATGATGATGATGATGATGATGATGTCTTGAGAAAGTGTTAAACATGAAACATCGACTATTTTTAATAAATTCATCATACATTTTTCAAAACGTTTTGTGTCGTTGGGCAGAATCATATTTAATTTTAATGATGATGATAATGATAATGATGATGATGATGATGATGATGATGATGATGATGGTAAAATTGAAGCAATTCCTCTGGATAATGGAAAAGAAAGTTGCGCTTAAAAGAACCTGCGACTATCCAGTTTATACAGAAATGTTGCATTTACATTATGTTGAAAGGAAGCTGATGAACAAGCACATTTCATTCGAGATTTCGTTTGCATTTTAATATCTTAATATTCTTAATTGTGGTCCTGGTATTTAAGATAAGATAAGATAAGATAAGAATGACTTTATTATCCTTAGAAAGGAAAATGGCCTTGGCTGTGGTACATGAGAGTAAATAATAAATAATCAAACTGTCTAAACATAGTAGTACATAACTCATTACAATACAGTACTCTGTCTAACTCACATTCATGCGTACTGCCATGCGATTCATAAATCAGGTTACAAACTAATCACAACAATAATTACTCGTTCACTTCACATGTTAGTCTCATACCCCCTCCTCCCTCCCCCACCACTTCTGGCTATTCTCACTGTGAGTTTACAGTGCAGTGTGCCTCATTTTTTTTTAAAGATCTACTGTGACGGATTTAGTGTATTAAAGTGCAATTTTCTAATTCTCAACATGGCTGGTTTTGACGAGACATTTAAATTTTTCTTTATCATATTATCAAAATGATGTTGATGAAGGTGACAGAGATGATGATACTGAGACTACTCAAAGATAAAACTTCCCCTTACTTTGCCCCGCTAGGAATGCTTTTTTACAATGCCAATTACGATAGTTTGATACGGACAGACACAAGAGTGCATAATACAGTAGACAGCGGTTAAAACGAAATCCGCTAAAACAAAAAGAAACAAGAATCTCTGTATAGGTTCCTTTTCTTATACTAACTTATAGGTTTCTCTGTTTAAACTAAAACTCTTGTTTAAACTGAATATAAGTCTTTGGTCCCGTGGATTTCGTTTTAAACGTTATCTTCTGAATGTAGAGAAACAAGAGTGCATAATACAGTAGACAACGGTTAAAACGGAACCCGCTAAAACAAAAAGAAACGAGAATCTCTGTTTAGGTTCCTTTTCTTATAGGTTTCTCTGTTTAAACTAAAACTCTTGTTTAAACTGAATATAAATCTTTGGTCCCGTGGATTTCGTTTTAAACGTTATCTTCTGAATGTAGAGAAACAAGAGTGCATAATACAGTATACAACGGTTAAAACGAAATCCGCTAAAACAAAAAGAAACAAGGATCTCTGCTTAGGTTCCTTCTTTTAGGTTTCTATGTCTAAACTAAAACTCTTGTTTAAACTGAATAGAAGTCTTTGGTCCCGTGGATTTCGTTTTAAACGTAATCTTCTGAATGTAAAGAAACAAGAGTACATATATAATACATTGACCTTTGTCTTCGTATACTTTACAGATGAAGCCATGGTATCATTTTGTCTAGAAGCGGTTCCAGTTTTCTTTCCTGTTGGAATCACGAGTGGAATTCCAAATTTTCTCTCCGTTTATCATTCGCATTCTGCCTCCTGACTTATATAAAAAAAAAACATGTTCTATTTTTTCATTCAAACTGGAACGGATTGAGCGGTCACGTGACAAAACCAAAAACAATGGCTGCCAAAGTGACAAAGCGATTCATCGCTTAAACGAGGAACATCGTTGCTTTTAAGACTCAAAAAAGGTGGGAGATGTACTGCATAAAGTTGCATAACAAAAAGCTTGAAAAGCAACGTGTTTGAATTTAGGGATTGGTGCCAACAGTAAGTATTTATTTCGGTGTTTAGTTCATGCTAGTGAGATGTGTACAGCGCTTCTCTGCGGGGTGTAATACATTCTCATAAATTATACATCATTTTTACACTTTGAGTTGACGTGCAATCTACATGCGCTGCTGGCAAGTTTTTTTTTTTAGTATCATGAAAAGCACGGGTTGTTTTCACAAGAGGCATTCCAATATTTAGCAGTCGAAAAACAAACGAACAGTGGAACCGTGTGAATTATCTTTGCATTGTAGATTATAATGCATTACTGTGGTGCGCACTGCCTTTTTCTATTTCAGTACATTTTGCACGCAAACTTGCGCACCAGAGTGCTATAAAAATGCGTTGTTTCTATTACCATGAGCCCATTAGCTTGTTGCAGGTTGGCTTGAGGTAAGGTTTCACTGCACTTCTGCACGATTACGGCTATAATATTGGTATGAGTGGTTCATTACAAAGGAAATAAGTCATTTATGTACGTCAGATACGACACAGATATATGTTACCTCTGGGACGTACATACACGTCCAACCACAGTTTGGACTAAAGGGTTTGTAGGTACATGTACTCTGTCTGCCTGCCTGCCTGCTTGCCTGCTTGCCTGCCTGTATGTCTGCCTGTGTGTCTGTCTGTGTGCCTGTCTGTGTGTCTGTCTGTGTGTCTGTGTGTCTGTCTGTGCCCCTCTCTCTCTCTCTCTCTCTCTCTCTCTCTCTCTCTCTCTCTCTCTCTCTCTCTCGCGTTTATTCTACATGTATAATATTCATGAGTTAATTTCCTGCAACCAATGAAAACAGTGATATTGATGTTGGTCACGATGTTGGTGATCAAGATAAAAATGATGACAAAAGTGATACACTAACAATCATAATCATGTTGATGATGATGAAAACAATGGTGATTTATGAATGATGAAGAAAGTTATGTGAAATACTTATTAACCTGTCCCTACGGAAATTTGCAGATCAAACACCCAGAATTTGCACCACAAATCGCAAAATTTGCACGCCCCAAAAAAGGCAAAATTTGCCTCAAAATTTGCAAAAATTCCAAAAATTTGCGCAAAAAAGCGTGTAAAGTTTGCAAGCTCAAGATAAAGTTTAAAAAGGTGATTTTACAAGAAAAACCAATGAAACGGCAACTAGTTAATGGTCAGCAGAATCAACATCCTTGTACTCTGGGCAGATCCATAAGTGCTCAGCCTCTGCAGCGCTGCCATCCGATGACAGAAGGGCGCATGTGACGAACTGGATCAAACTGAGTTATTTGCACAGGTAATACTTCAGGTCAATGCGTATCTTTTGTTCCTGATCTCATGGCCCTAGCATTAAACATCAGCAAGTTATGTCATTTTTTGGATATCATGCTGACCTTTTGATTTCCTTTACGAGCAGATCCAGAATTTGTTTGACAAAAGGCACATGTAACAATATTCATTTTAGAAAGGCACGGATCGTCACTTGTGCCCTTCCAACGTTATTCTGATGAGCGATCGTCATAAGGTGAAGATGCTCATAGTGCCAGTTGATTTGGGTATGTATAACATCAAAATAACAAAAATTAGACCAAGATCTAAGCTTTAGTGGATACTTAAACGAATCATCCTTGTTTGTAAACTAACAATAGATTGAAAATAGAAAACCTCTGATATTTCCGTGCATAGAGATCTCCAGGATAAGCCTATCCAGAAAAATTCCGAAAGTTTTGTGGAGACTCAAACTAGAAGATCTAGTCAACTTTTTTTTTTCTGCTCAGCATTTTTCACTAAGTTTTCATGTATCTGAAGAAAATTTAATGAAGAAATGAAGTAATGCCTACGTAAAATATTTTTCACTCACTACACACGAAGGACGGAGAGGGTGAATGTGTTCATATTGCCAACAGTGCAAAACATATAGCCATCTTCATACTTGTAACCCGCTTAACGGGAAGACCCTTTTTCTAGAGGTTTCAGTGCGCATAACGTGGTGTGCAACTGGTGATAATGAGGGCGTTCTATATCTATACAAAACTACGCACCAATATGCTAAATGCTGCGTTATTCTTAGGAGAGATATCATTTGCGATAGCACCAGCTATCTTATACCAGTTACTATCCTTGTATCTTAAGATACAGATATGAATGATCCAGTGGAAGTTTGCTTTACCGAATTTTCTGTCCTGACTCAGACTTATGAGAAACTGTCAATAATCTCTGCTGTAAAATTAGGTAACTTTGTGCCTAGACAGCAAATTGCCAAAAACAAAAAAACCACAAAAAATTTACAGGCTCATGCGTCAGTGTATCTGATAGATATTGGGTGAAGTCTGGTATCAAATAATTGGTACCATCATAAATGACAACTGACCTAAGATCTTCATCCTTGATGGAGAAAAATTCACCATTCAGCACTTTGGTGTGCAATTTTTCATAGAAATCCAATGCACTCATACTGATAAACTGCATACCATGTTAAGAGCAATACAACTTCTGGGAAAGGGTGATGCTTCCTTTTACATTTGTATGCTTATAGATATTCCTCAAAGCTCATTTTGGCTCTTCATAATAAACACCGGAGACAGCAAAAATCCTGTGGCAGCTAATGACCGTGAACGTTTCAAATCCATGCAGTCAAATTCCTCGCTGTATTCTGGTTTGAATTTGACTGTCTCTTGGATGCTGGGATCTTTAAGAGAGTAGACTACCCTTCTATAGTATATTGTAGCACATTACTGTAATGCGCACTGCCTTTTTCTACTTCCATACATTTTGCATTCAATTTGCGTACCAAAGTCCCAAATTGTCCCTACTTTTCTGCAGTGGATGTTGATCTAGAAAGTACTGTTGTCACTTCACCACTAAATTTCACACATGTATTTAGAGCACTTTAATCAGACAGCGAAGGTTGGTTTTATTTATGTAATTTCAATTCTCATTATATCTCTTTGAGTGACAGTCTTTTCCGGATTCCCTTGGTTCCACATAGCTGTGCTTCGGAAACAAACGGTGAGAAGCCCTCTATTACTGTTGGCATTAATGTGTCTCAGATATATGTAGGAAATCCGGTGGTGAAATAATCCGTATTTAAAGTTTTCTTAGGACCAACACCCACAATAGGAAAGAGGAGACTATTTAGCACTTTGGAGTACAATTTGCATGCAAAATAATTATACTAAGTTAGAAAGGGGCAGGCTATATCACAGTTATGTCTTATAATCTACAACAGAAAGGTAGTCTATCCCCTTGACAAGCAGGAGACAAGAGATGCATTGGCCAATAAAATCCAATGTTTCATATCACATCAGCCAATCACATAAAGCCTAATTTGAATTGTTTCTCGAATGCTGGGATCTTAAACAAAGTAAGAGGTGCACTGGCTAATAAAATTCAGTGTTTCAGAACACATCGGCCAATCGTATTCTTCGACATTTAGCATTCTGGGTGTAAAAACCTCAGAGAATTTCTGTTATTACTTCCTGTTCAATCAACTGTCCACAAGGCTATGAACTTTTATAGATTCTGATGAGTTTTGACAAGCACTTATGATCAAACAATTTCTTGGACAACTGCAGGCGGTGCTGGACCTGATTCCGATGTCGTGGACTGTTTGTCTCCTGCTGATTTCTTCTCGCGCATAGTGAAGAGCTGTTCAGATTTTTCAGAACTGTGGACACAAGAAGACGAAGCTTTCGGTTTTAATCGACAGAGAGAGGGAGAGAGAGAGAGAGGGGAGAGAGAGAAAGAGAGAGAGAGAGAGAAGGAGAGAGAGAAAGAGAGAGAGAAGGAGAGAGAGAAAGAAAGAGAGAGAGAGATGGGGAGGGGACAAGGAGGAGGTCAAAATAATCTCGGTGGTGATAGTGGCGCTGATGATATTGATTATAGTGATCATTACTAGTGTTAGTAGTATTGTGGTACTGGTGGTGCTGATGGTGATTGTGATGGTGGCACCAGTGTTACGGACGGTGTTGGTAGTGGCAATAGTGGTGATGGTGGTTGTGGTGATGGTGTTACTGCTGATGATGGTGGTAGCAGTGGCCATGGTGCTGCTGGTGATGATGCCAGAGATAGGGGACCTGGTTATGGTGATATGGGTAGAGGTAAAGATGATGATAGTGCTGACGGAGATGATGAAGTTGCTGTGCTCCCTGCTGTTAGTGGTGGTGCTTGTTGAAATGATGTTTTGGTAGTGGAAGTGACAGTGCTGGTGGTCTTGATAGTGCTGGAGGTGCTGTGATGCTAGTGATGGAGGTGGTGATGATGATGGTGGTGGTGATGGTGATCATTGTGGTGGTGCTAGTAGTGTTTTGGTGATGATGATGATGATGGTGTAGCTGGCAATAGTAGTGATAGTACTGCTGATGTTGTGACAATGGTAATGGTGCTGGTGATGATGGTAGTGCCGGTACTGGTGGTGACAATGGGGGCGGTGATGCTGGTGGTGGTGATAGTGGAGCTGCTGGTGGTGATGCTGCTGCTGTTGTTGGTGGTGATGTGTTGGTGGTAATGGCGGTGGTATTGGTGATGGTGGTGATGATTGTGGAGTTGGTTGTGTGGTGGTCGGTAGCGCTGCTGCTATAGGTGGTGCTGGTGGTAATTGTGATGTTGTTGATGATGGTGCTGATGGTGATGCTAATGGCACTGATGTTGATGGTGGTGATTCGAATGCTGGTGATGGCTGTGGTGTCTGGGTTGGTGTCAGCCCTCAACTCCCTACTCATTACTGGAGAATAAGATGTCATCACAGCCTTTCTCTTTTGAATGAGCTTTTCAAGACAGGGAAACACTATTAAGCTGTAAACACAATGAGATCCGTTTTCTACACGTTACTGACAGTTGACCTCTGTGACCTATCGTCCCGTGAAGTGTGTTACCGGGAGATCTTATTTACCACTACCAAAATATGCGTTAGCGCCAAAGTGGTTACCTCGCTTTATTCAACCGGCTATCTACTACCTCGCGGCAGAAAAATTTCACGAGACCATTTTACGGTTGCAATAAAAACCTCCCGACTTTCTTCCGGCAAATCCAAAGAAAATCATGGGCTCTTCTGAAAGATTATAATTGAAGCGGTGCAAAAGCGGCCAGCTTTATTCGACAAGACAAACAACAATTTTGCAACAGAGTGTATTTGAATAAGCAATGGAGTGAGATTGGAGAAAAATTTAATTTGGACGGTAAGTGACATTGTTTTTAATCCATCATTTGTTTATCAATTCACTTTCTCGCACGCTTCCTCTTTCTCTCTCTCTCTCGCTCTCTCAATCTGTCTCTCTCTGTCGGTGTCTGTCTGTCTCTCTCCCCTTTTTACCTCCTCCCTCTCTCTCTTTCTCTCTCTCTCTCTCTCTCTCTAACCTCTAACTCTATCTCTCTATCTTAACGGGACATCAACGAGAGCCACTCTGTTGGTAGCTCTCCTCACGTTAACTGCACGTTAACGTGAATACACCGTCACGTTAACCACTGTGTTTGCAGCCTTAGACAACGCAAGAAAATAAATACTAGTCTGAGTTATGAAGCTGTGTTTTAACCGCTGACTTTATAACTTTCTTTATCTGTGACATTTGATTTGATGGTGGCTTGGGGTTATATCAAGCTCAAATATGACCCACTTTGCAAATTGCCTATCTCTAAGACATCCAGTTTGTTGACTGTGACGGTATGTAAGAGCCGCCCCTGCCTCCTCACCTTGGGGATATCTTGACTTTCTTCCATCGTCTAATCAAAAACCAGGCCAGCACGGACAGTGCAGTCACCCCTACCACCCCGCCAACAACACCTCCGGCAATTTTTCCGGCGTCTTCTGAAGAGCTGGCGTCTTCCTTTTTCTCACCAGGTCCAGGGAGTTCTGGATGGGTGGTGAAAATGAGAAGAAAACAAAACAGGTTCTCATTAAAAGGTGGGAGAAAGAGAGTGGAGATGAAGAGAGAAAAGTTAGACTAAGGTTAGCCTAGCTGGGCTACATGTTTTTGTTGCTGCGCTTTAGCAGCAGAGGGAAAATGAGTGCAACATCTACATGTTAGTTAGAAACCTGGAATCTTTTGCGTACACCGGAAGAAGGAGCCCAGCAAAATAACAGCCATTATCTGTGGGTTCAAATTTGTCAATGGAACTTTTTAACAATGATCTTGTGTCAGAGGAGGATGTGGCAAGAATCATAGGTGATATGTATGCTACTGCATGAGGCAAAGATAGAAGTATAGCAAACACCACTCGCAAGTCAGCACATTATTTTTTAGCCCTTCCGCATCAATCGCAGCCATCTTGGCTTGACTAGGGATTGATACTTGCATTGGACTCCCACAGAATAAAAGGACCGCCCATTTCTCGCACTAGTGAGGAACAAACAAATACAAGCAAGGTATAAGTAAGTACGGTAAAGGGGGCGGGGGGCACCATATCACCTGAACTACTGTTGCCATCTGCTGAGTTGTTAGAGATTCCCACACTGGGCAGGACACTGGTCGACATGATGTCGTCTACAGCAATGGTTCCAGTAGGTGTTAAACTCTGTGTGGTGGGAAATATGACCTCTGTGTCTGTGGACGGCTGTGTTAGTGTAGTTAGACTCGCTGTTATGCTAGGGGGAGTTGTGATGGAATCCTTCAGAGGATCAGCTGTGTTGAGCATGATACTTCCTACCGTCACCGTCTGAGTGACGGTTGTCGATTGGCTGGAAGTCCAAGTGGGTGTGATACTAACAGGAGTGACGTCATTAAGGAGAACGGTGATGGTCGGTCTCATACTCGGTGCGATTTGAGTGGTCGTTGTTGGTTGGCTGAGTGCCTCTTTGGGCGTGGAACTAGGCGGAGTGACACTGTTTATAGAAACAACTATTGTAGGTGTGATGGGTTGTCCAGCTGGAGTGACGATTATCGATTGACTGAGTACCTCGTTGGGTGTGGAACTAAGCAAAGTGACACTGTCAACAGGAACAATTGCTGTAGGTGAAATGGATCTTCCGACTTGAATGCCGACTGTTGGTTGGCTGGATGTTTCAATGGATGCGGTAGATTTAACAGTGGCGTCATTTGCAGGAAGGCCTGTGCTGAAGGTGGAGGATGCATCTGTGGTGATACTGTTGGAGGTTGAATGTAAAGTGAGACTGGTGAAAGATGCATCTGAGGATGCATCTGAGGTGAGACTGGTGGAGAATGTATCGGATGTGAAGCTGGTGAAGGATGCATCTAAAGAGAAACTGGTGGAGAATGCATTTAATGTGAAACCGGTGGAGGATGTATCTGAAGTGAAATTGGTAGAGGATACACCTAGAGTGAAACTGGTGGAGGATGCATCTAATGTGGAACTGGTGGAATATGTATCTAAGGTGGAACTGGTGGAGGGTGTATCTGAAATGAAAGTGGTGGAGGTGGAGGATGCATCTGAAGTGAAACTGGTGGAGGGTGCATCTAATGTGGAACTAGTGGAGGATGTATCTGAAGTGGAACTATTGGAGGCTGTATTTGACTTGGAACTGGTGGAGGATGTATCTGAAATGAAAGTGATAGAGGTGGTGGATGCATCTGAAGTGAAACCGGTGGAGGGTACATCTAATGTAGAACTGGTGGAGGATGTATCTGAAGTGGAACTGGTGGAGGATGTATCTGAAGTGGAACTGGTGGAGGCTGTACTTGACGTGGAACTGGTGGATGATGTTTCTGAAATGAAAGTGGTGGAGGCAGAGGATGCATCTGAAGTAAAACTGGTGGAGGATGTATCTGAAGTGGAACTGGTGGAGGGTACATCTGAAGGGGAACTGGCGGAGGGTGAATCTAATGTGGAACTGGTGGAGGATGTATCTGAAGTGGAACTATTGGAGGCTGTATTTGACGTGGAACTGGCGGAGGATGTATCTGAAATGAAAGTGATAGAGGTGGTGGATGCATCTGAAGCGATACCGGTGGAGGGTACATCTAATGTAGAACTGGTGGAGGATGTATCTGAAGTGGAACTGGTGGAGGGTACATCTGGAGTGAAACTGGTGGAGGATGTATCTGAAGTGGAACTGGTGGAGGCTGTATTTGACGTGGAACTGGTGGAGGGTGCATTTATTGTGGAACTGGTGGAGGATGTATCTGAAGTGGAACTATTGGAGGCTGTATTTGACTTGGAACTGGTGGAGGATGTATCTGAAATGAACGTGATAGAGGTGGTGGATGCATCTGAAGTGAAACCGGTGGAGGGTACATCTAATGTAGAACTGGTGGAGGATGTATCTGAAGTGGAACTGGTGGAGGGTACATCTGAAGTGAAACTGGTGGAGGGTGCATTTAATGTAGAATTGGTGGAGGATGTATCTGAAGTGGAACTGGTGGAGGATGTATCTGAAGTGGAACTATTGGAGGCTGTATTTGACTTGGAACTGGTGGAGGCTGTATTTGACGTGGAACTGATGGAGGATGTATCTGAAATGAAAGTGGTAGACTTTGCGTCTGAAGTGAAACTGATGGAGGGTGCATCTAATATGGAACTAATGGAGAGTGCATCTGAAGTTAAAATGGTGGAAGGTGCATATAAAGTGAGGCTGGGAGAAGGTGCATCTGAAGTGAAACTGGCGGAGGATACATCTAATGTGGAACTAATGGAGGGTGCATCTGAAGTTAAAATGGTGGAAGGTGAATATAAAGTGAGGCTGGAGGAAGGTGCATCTGAAGTGAAACTGGCGGAGGATGCATCTGAAGTGAAACTGGTGGAGGGTGCATCTAATGTGGAACTAATGGAGTGTGCATCTGAAGAGAAACTGGTGGAGGATGCATCTGAAGTTACAATGGTGGAAGGTGCATATAAAGTGAGGTTGGTGATGGGTGCGTCTGAAGTCAAACTGATGGGGGGTGCATCTAATGTGGAACTAATGGAGGGTGCATCTGAAGTTAAAATTGTGGAAGGTGCATATAAAGTGAGGCTGGGAGACGGTGCATCTGAAGTGAAACTTGTGGAGGATGCATCTGAAGTGAAACTGGTGGAGCGTACACCTGAGATGGGACTGGTGGAGGGTACATTTGAAGTGATTCTGGAGGTGACTCCATCTGAAGTGAAACCAGTGAAGGGTGCATATGAAGTGAAGCTGGTGGGGGGTGCATAATGACTGGTGGAGGATTCATCTGAAGTGAACCTGGAGGTGGATCCATCTGAAGTGAAACTGGAGGAAGATGCAGCTGAGGTGGAACTATTGAAGACTGAAGTGTAGGTGGACTTTGGCGCCTCTGTTGAAGGAACTCGAAAGTAGTTTACTGCCTCCTCTGGGCACTGATACCCGCTTGAGGACTGAGAGATACAACTGGAACAGGTAGATGTGGTGAGATTGGTGTTAAGGTCTGGGTCAACTGCAATAAAATCAATACAATGATATTATAATACTTTACAGTTTTGAAATATGATGTGTATAAACTTCTCGTAAATGAGTTTAAAACAGTGATGTTAAAATAATGAAAGATTTTCATCAGTGTTGAAGTATAAGGTCGTAAACTTCTCTAAAGTAGTGCTGTTTATTTGTCTGGTATCCTGGCCAATATTCGCTCACGCGATTTCATACCATTATTACACAAGCAGGTCTGATCTCTCATGGACTTTCCCAACGCCTTGATACCCTGTTATTCCAATAAAACAATCTTTTAAATGTGTGTCAACACGATATAATGCCTCTGCCTGCCCCAGACAACCTACAGGGTTACGTTATGCAAAGTCCGAATTCTTACATCCACTGCGCGCGTGGCGGCCTTAAGCTTACGTCAAATGCGTTCTATCCGCACGGTCAAGCTGTCTATCCAGTCTGAATGAATCTTTTAATTCTACTGTAAACGGCAGCTGTGTCAAACAAAATCATACTGAGGCAATAAAAACGCAAAATACTTTGCCTGGTTTACACGGTCAAACTTTACTTTTGAATTTGGATGAGCAAAACCTTAATTGAAAGCTAAATAATACATTGTCCAACAATATATATGTCTGTAGTTGCTGGAACTTTAGTGAACCGTTGCTGTTTGGCAAAGGGGAACAAATCTAGACGCAAGGGCAAATCCCGGTCTTTTTATTGCGTCATATTACACACGCTTGGGTAAGAGAACGATGCTCTTTCTTCGTCAGATTGTCTCGGTATGTATCATAGATAATTTTCATGGGGAAAAAGTACTGGAAAACAGAAAATTATTTTTGACGTGCGTGTCCACTTGTCCATAGCCGTAAAACGTTCCCAGATGCTATGAGTTTACTGTAACGTGATCCTGGTATCAGCATTAAAAAACATGACGCAAGGAAGGGGTTAAACAACAGGCCTTTGCAAAGTGGAATTCCATAACTTGTTTTGAGTTCATGAATAACTAGATGTAGAGAATAAGGACTCTGGCAAGAGCATTACATCGTTTTTGCATGTTGTTGGTCGTTGTTGGTGCTGTTGGTCGTTGTTGGTTGGTTTGTTGGTTGGTTTGTTGGTTGGTTGGTGGTTGCTGGTGTTGTTGTGGTTGTTGTTGTTGTTGTGGTTGTTGTTGTTGTTGTTGTTGTTGTTGTTGTTGTTGTTGTTGTTGTTGTTGTTGTTGTTGTTGTTCATCTTCTTCTTCATCATCACCTTCTTCTGTTTTTTCTTCTTCTTCTTGTTAAGTAACCTATATTAAGTATGCCATTATGATTTTGTACTGGTTATGTATTGTTTTTCATTGTTAAACCCCTCCGCTACGCCATGTTTATCGTGTGTTGAAGCTTTGGTCATTAGATTAGTATGAGCTTACCAATCTGTATGTAGATTTGAACGAGTTAAGAGTTTCACACGCTTCAGCACAGTTATGACCAGGGGCGTAGCGTGGGGGTCGAAACCAGGTAGGCAAATGCTAGGCGAAGGGTCCTCCTTTTACCTCAGCGTCACTCTACATTCATTCACATTAAGCAGAGACGCAGTATCATGCATGAAACAAAGTAGTATTATATAGCAAAGATTTGCTCTACCATCTAAACCTGGAATGCTGCATAATAACAAGGCAATACCAAGCAATAACAACGGCAACAATAACAACAATGGGAGCAGCAACAGTTTTGACCTATTGTTTACTCCTTACAGGTAAGGAGAGCATGTGACAAAATACTTGTGGACGGTGTTGAAGAAGAAAGATAATTCTTTGATCAATTTTATTTCCGCAGCAAAGAACATTAGACATTTTTTTTTATAATTGAGGGTGTCTTTTATTCGTCGCATGTCGCTAAGTGAGAGCTCGCAGGCAAACAGCCAAATAGTATTATGCTAAGAGTTTCATGAAATCCATCTTGCCAAGAATGATACAGTTTCAGGGTATAGATCTAGACTTTAGACCTAGATCTATCTCGTCTAGCCTATGAGCACCGAGACAAGAAGACACGCAGGCATTAGCTAACCCACGTGACCCAATTCCAAGTCGGTGAATGAAAACAGGGGAAATCATTCATCTGATTTCTTTCTTTACTGCCTCGTTTCTCTTCCGTAGGCAATTAGAATTTTGCCTACAGGCATGGAAATTCTAACACTGCTCGCGGATGTTGCTGAGGCTCAGTCTGGGTTAAAGCGCTGATTTTGTCGCATAATATAGTAGAAGAAGAGCTGCCGGCGAGTTAACCTATGTATTCAAAATCCCAAATGACTACTTGGCTAGCTAAACTGGGCTGCGCTTGAGGTTCAGTCAGGGTGCAAATATCATTGTTGTGATAAAAATTTCAAGCGATTTGTGCAGCGTTTTTTTTTTCTTCTTCTTTTTGGAGGGGGTTGATGCATAGTACGTTATAAGGCGGCGAATTAATAATGGGTTATGAGCACTGGCATTTATTTCAATAATTTTTTGAGTAGTTTGTTTTTGTAAACATTTTAAGAGAGGTTCTTCTTGTAAGCGGTAGCCAATGACTATTTGACTACCATTACGCTACGCCCCTGGTTATGACTATACTGCTCCCCCCGTTTCTAGGAATAATACAGTAGCTGGGAAATACATTGGATGACGTTCGGAGTAGTCGGATACGACACGGGAATACTAGTCTAGTTTCGGAACGTATCGCGTCTAAGAACTGTTTGTAATAAGACGTAGAAACGTACATAATTATATATGTCATACCTAGCGAAGGGGTAATAACTAACGACAGTAGACTATTTCATCATTTTCAGAGAAGTGTACCATCACTTACAGACACTGACGGTGACATTATAGCTAGCGGTGGATGAAACGTTTCCTAGCACCAGTTCGATGCCGACAAAGCTGCCCTCGGCTGAGAAATATATCATTGCTGGTGGGTGGGACGTTGCATTCTGACAGATAGTGGCGCCATCTGATTGGTTCAACCACTGCACGTTGCGTAAGATAAGCTTGTCGTCCGGACTACAGAATGTGTTGCACATCACCTTTGCGTCAATCAGGATCTGTAGTGAAATTATAGAATAGGAGGTTAAATAATATCTTATGTGAGCGAAATAAACTCAAATTGATAATATAGAGGAATGTGAATCATTAATTGTTGGATTGGGCTGGGCTGGGTTGGATTTTGGGGTTGGGTTTGGGGTTGGGTTTTCAGTTCCTTTTGCTTTTGTGGTTGGGGTTGGGGTTAGGGCTGGGATTGGCGCTAGGCTGAGCTGAGTTGGAGTGGGTAGGGTTGGATTGTGTTGCTTGCTTGCTTGCTTGCTTCGAAGGATGGATGGATGGATGGATGGATGGATGGATGGATGGATGGATGGATGGATGGATGGAAAGATAAATCAATCGATTTGATCGATCGCTTCGACCATTACATTTCACTGACATTTCTTACTTCTGAGTGTTGTTGTTGTTTTGTTTTTTTTTT
>JAWQUT010000370.1:209296-230663 GCA_033807755.1 Ellobium chinense | reverse complement strand
GGGGGGGGGAACAAAATTTCGGTAAGGCAATCAATCAACAAGAACTTTGATGTAGGTCTGCTATACTTGTAGACTGCCGCAAAATCTAACCCCTGCGATTAGAAACAATCGCTTTCATTGGCTGTTTGTTAATTTCCGGTACATCTTTGAATATATTCGTGACCAATGGCCGTATGCATAATCCTTGCGTTAAATAAGTACTGTGATATCTGTAGTGATCACTACTTATGTTTAGAGAATCCCATAGTTACAGCAGTGCGGCCACAGTAAATAACTAGCGTTAGTCGCCATGTAAAAATCCTACTCCGGAAACGATGCCACTAATATTGCCATAAGCTATTCTAGTTTCAAGGGACAGTGGTAGTTATTTTGCTTTACAGCCAAAAAAGTCGACGTTATTTTTTCAAATACTTTAAATCGTGTACAGTTTCTTTCCGCTTGATCATTTGTAAGAAAAGATCGCTGGATTGTTGGAACGCCGCTATTACTAGTGCTGCGTGATGTCAAAAGCGAGAAAAGCTAGTAGACAATTGGTGCAGACGCATGCGTAAACTATCTCGATCAATCGTCTGCTAGCCTATCTCGCTTTTTGACGTCACACAGTACAAGTAATAATGGCGCGTAAAACTCCCGATATTCCCGCGTTGTTTCTCAGAAACTGTCAGGCCAGAGGAAAAATACACGTGGTTTAAATTTCATTAAAACTAAAACGTAGACTTATTAGGCTTTGAAGCAAATAACTAGCCCTGTCCCTTTAAGATTTACGTCGAAACCAGGGGCCACATACGTACAATGCTTTCGAACTTTAAGCTCCGACGTTAACCATGGGATCTCCCAAAAAAGTAATGACAATGATCTGTTCTTTATTTACTGCCAACGTGCAAATTCAGATAGTATTGTTCACATGGCCTCTAGATCTAACGCTAGTAGCTTACTGTGCGGCCTCAGAGGAATTCTGGGCGCTGCATGCCCTGCAATTGATTCCTCAGCATTTTGAATGTCGTAATGATAATTTGGTAATAATAGCTTTAATAAAAATGACGCTAATGATAATGGCGGTGCCAATGGTGATATAATAATTATACTGACGACAGTGATGACAATGCTGATGACACAGATGACGTCAAAGATGATGATGATGATGATGGGATTTCTATTGATGAAGGCCTTAGAGCCGAAACGTTTGGATGTCATTTTTGATCTTAATTCTTTGCTAGATTTTTAATAAATTACCTGAATTAAGGTTGAGCTTTTAATTTTTCTCAGTTTTAAATGATGATGATGATGATGATGGTGGTGGTGGTAGTGGTGGTGGTGGTGATTGCAGAGATTGTCATATTGCCTGTATATATCAAGTATAATTGATAAGTGCGATCCCAAAGTCCCGGAACTGTCTTAAGTATTATATGTCTCCATCTCTTTCGATTTCGTCCATTCTGGAGTCAACACAACAATCAGGTTCTTGGAACCTATTGGGTTGTTTTTTTTCTTCTTTTGGGCCTAATAACATTTTGTGTTATTCCACAAATACCACTGTGATTTCGAGAAATTTCTCCCATAGGGTTTAAAGTACTGCTTTTGTCCTCTTTTAATGGGAATAAAAAAAAAGGGAGGGGGGGTTGGGTCAAGGCCCTAAAGTTTGCACAAATGTCCTTCGAAAAGGGTTACCTCGAATTCTGATCTGGTCCCCAAATTTTCATCAGGCTGGTTTTGACATAGGCCTACATACTTTATTTTTTTTTATCTAGAAGGCTCAAATTGTACCTGGATTTTTTAAAATTGGATGCTTTATTTAGATCACAGGTTATTTTAAATATTTCTACACCCTGGAACTGGGTAGCAGGGCCGCAAAGAAGGGGGGGNAAAAAGAGGGGGTTATATATTAGCAGATTCATTGGGTTGTACAAAATGAGTGATTTGCCCTTCTACTAGGTGCCAAGAAGGTTTGTGACACCTATTAGAAGGGCAAATCACTCATAGTGTACAACCCAATTAATCCGCTAATATATAAAATCCCCCTTTTTGGGGGCCCTGACAGACAGTGTTACGGTGTAGAAATATGTAAAATGACCTGTGATCTAAGTAAAGCATCCAATTTTAAAGTTTCAGGTACAATTTGAACCTTCTAGATAAAAAAATAAAATGTGTAGGCTTATGTATTCGCACGCGGTCAAAACCAGCCAAATGAAAAATTGGGGACCAAATCAGAATTTGAGGTGATCTTTTTCGAAAGACATTTGTGAAAAATTTTGGGCCTTGACCCCCCTTTTTCTTCCCGTCAAAAGATCGGGCAAGAGAAGTACTTTAACCTCCATGGCAAGTTTAAATATCCCAAAAATGTAGCTCTCACTATGGCTTCATAATGGCACAGATGATAATGAGCTGGATTTTGCGGGTTCAAATCCTTCTCGAGGCGGAAAAAAATATTAACAGAGGAACAGTTGGGAGTCATGACCCAAGTATGGCTCAGCCTCTTTAGAGTAACAGGAAGTCAAAGGGCTGAAACACTTGTTAGACGGGGGTATCTTTCTCTGAAGATCTTCTGTTGCCTCGCTCTCCGCATAAGAGAGTTTCCTATTTATTTATGTAGTCATTGAAATGCCCGTCTTTCAAGCATTCAAGAGCGGTGCATTAAGGAGCTAAATGCAGACACAGTTTACATTAATACAGTCAATCACCGGGAGCCGTAGTGTTCAATGACAGCACAGCTGATTGCCATTGTCAAAAGACGTAAAGAGTTGACAAAATATCTATAGCAACAAGAATGATTTCTTTATAATTATGCAATGAAATGAGAAAGGCGGTCATCATCAGTGTTTATGTTTGATCGACTGATCCCAGTCTCTGTAAAGACAGAAAACATTCTTGTTCGGAGGAAATGAAGGATTTTATGACAAAATGCCTTAAACACCTAATGGGGGGTCGAAGCAAAAGAAGCCAAATAAAAAGCATAGTTTTAAGGAAAGGTGATATAAAATGGTGATAGATTATAGGAAATATGTTATTCCACGGAATGGAAATGTACATGTATACTATATACTCCTACTGCCACCTAAAATAATACACAAAGTGAGCTAAAATGTCAAGTTGGTGGATAACGTGTTTTATCACAACGCACTTGAAATACTGACGGGATTTCCCATAATAATTTACGGGAAGTAAAATTTTTTTTTACAGACACAGTTCGGGCACTTTTGGGTCGCAACTCGTAATAATTACCGTTTGATTTTCTGCTGCCCCGACAATGATTCTGCATCGTCCTGATACTGGGATGAACGGTGGCGATTCCAGGAATCGTGGCTGAGAATCATTCAGGTAAATGAACGTCTGGCACTCTGGGACTGGGGAAGATTGAAAGATCGAGCGATTAAAGGTAAGTTGTTTGAGAGATACTTGACACTTGATGGGGAAAGTTTCAAGTTTATTTATCTAGGCATAAGCCAACCACATATAATGAAATGTTACATCAATACAAAGGAACAAATGAAAAGGAAGGAAAAAAAAATATATATCTACACATAACTGCTACTAAATTAAATTTATCATTTATATATCTTATCTCTTTTTCTTTCTCTCTGTTTCACTCTCCCACTAACTTTCTCTTTCATTATCTTCCTCACACTCTTCTCTCTCTCGCTCACTCACTCTCCCCATCTATTAAAACAGTTATAACTTCCACAACATCGCATTTGAACAGATACTTATATGTAACAGTAAATTAACAGCCTCCCCACCTCTCTGCCAGAAAAGGAACGAACACGTGTGTCACTTAAACTGTTCGTATTCTCTTAAAATGTGATAGAAACCTATTGCTATGTTTTTTAGTTCTTTATCATTATTTGAATTTAAAAGATTTAGGAATCTAGCCATACTAGGTTTTGTTAAAAACGGTGAGTTATACTGAAAAAGATATGTGACTGAGAGGGGGATAGGGAGAGGAAGGTGGATAGAAAAAGATAGGAATAGACAGAGAGAGGGAGAGAGAAGAGGGAAAGGAAGATGAAGATGGAGAGAGATAGGGAAGGAGAGACAGAGAGAGAGGAAAAGAGAGTGAGAAATAGTTAGAGGGGTTGAGAGAGGGAGAGAATGAGAGTGAAGGAGGGGAAGGGAGAGTTTTAAAGAAATGTACATTGGCTCAATAACACCATGAAAGTCCATTTAATGGCAATCTGCTGAATCCCAATTTTCCAATTACTCTAAACATTTCTCGCTCGACAAAATGTTGTATTTCACAGTAGATAAAACTTCCATGATTTTCCTAATTCCGTTTATACGAGACCTCCCTCCCCCTTCTGCCTCCTCTCTGGCCTAATTGTCTGAACAAAGCGTGGCCATGTAGTTTGTGAATCTTATTCAGAAACTAAAGCCTGTTAAGACTAAGGTTTGTGTGCTTGGTTCGTGGGTCGGGCGGTTTACGTTGAGGTGTCCTTGGAAAAGACACTTCACTTTCCTTTCCCCAACTCAACTCAACTCAACTAAGGTGTAAATGAGTATCTGGCTTTAGAGCTGGGGGAACCAGGGCGTTGTGCAGCTGGCGGACCAGCAATTACTTTGTTATATTATGTTTCCTTGTGAACCAGTTTCTCTAAGAGATCAGTAGAAGTCCTAATGTCATTTTCAGGGTTGTTTTTTNGGTCATTTTGAAAGCAAAATCTCCATAATTTATTTTGGACCTCATTCATAGAATACGACCTAGTTTTTATACACCACTACTACGAACAATGTATATCATTAAAACTAAATATGATTCTGCCCAACGACACAAAACTTTCTGAAAAATTTATAATGAATTTATTAACAAAATAGTCAACGTTTCGTGTTAAAATCTTTTTTAAGACTGACAATGCAAGTTTGAGACATACAAAGAAAGGCAAGTGAATACATTATATCCGAGAGCCAGAAATAGAAATAGAAATAGAGCATCTGAAACTACGAACAATGTATCATACTCACCGTTTCTATCCGAAGTAGAGTTTTCAAGATTGTAAAAACTGAGGTGTGAATCATTCGAGACACCTGTAATGGCTGTTAAAAACAATAAAGAAATAAAAGCAATATTAAACATAGTGGCAGTTATAGAATGTAACTGGTCAAGGATTACTGATGTTTACAGACACGCATTACTGTTGATATCACCTAGGTTTGACTGTGTAGGGGATTTAATTTGTCAACTCATTTTTGTCCTTCATCCCGAAGATCTGCTGACTTTAGAAGTGGCCGGTTTTAATGCATTTGATCACTTCTTTGAGGTCACAACCGGGTTTTCATGGGACTGGTCAAAACGAAGAGGCACACGTCACGGCCTTTTAAAGGTATTTTGCTTTATCTCCAATGCTGGCCAGTGGGAATGGTCAACGAAAAGTACGTGTTGAAATATTTAGCAAAGAGATTTGCATGTTTATAACTATAACGTGGGTGGAGGAAGGAAGTGGGTGGAGGAAGGAAGGGAGGGAGGGAGGGATGGGTGGATGAATGAAAAGAAGGAAGGAAGGAAGGAAGGAAGGAAGGAAGGAAGGAAGGAAGGAAGGATGAAAGAAAGAAAGAAAGAAAGAAAGAAAGAAAGAAGAAAGAAAGAAAGAAAGAAAGAAAGAAAGAAAGAAAGAAAGAAAGAAAGAAAGAAGGATGCTCACCATCCAGCTCTGACGGATCTTTCCAGTCATGGCCAATTCCACAATTGTTTCCAGAATTTGGAATGTTCTGGATTTGTAAGGTTGTAAGAGAGAAAAATTAACATTCAGGATACTAGAAATACTGTAAAAAATTCTTTTTCGTGAAGATTTAAATTTCGTTAATTTCGCGAGCTGAACTTGAGTCGCCAAAATTACTTCCCACTCAAAAAAAAAAGTTTCATTCAAACGGGTCACGAAGACTGTAAAGGTTTTAAGGGACTAATTGCTAAAGCAAAATGAGTCAATAGTTACCGTCAGTACTAGCAGCATATAAAATCTGTTACTTTGCTAAATGGTGTAGAAATAATCGTATAACATCAAATCACACTTGAAAACGGGTGAAATTCAATTCTGAATTTGTAAAAAAAATAATTGTTGCAGACAGTGTTTCCCAGTGGCTTCAGCGGATTTCATTTGTGTGAGCCTGTAGTTTGTAAAGGAAGGCAAAATGTTTAACTCCTATTTATCTAAATTAAACTTGTGAAAAATCTAAACGATGGACCCCCCACTGTAACCAGTACATAAATTGAGCACAGTGGTGGCACCAGACATGGCGACCAGCCTGGCATTCCTGGAAATTCCTGTAGTTCGATGAGAAAGTAAATGGCACGAAGAGGCCTTTACAATTTGACAGCTACAACATAAATAGTGGGCAGCTTACAACCAAAGGGCATGGAAAATACGACAGCTGTTTGTTTGTTTGTTTGTTTGCTTGTTTGTTTGTTTTTGCGTGTTTATTTGGATTTACCAGCAAGATGGTGAAGGCCTGGTCTTCTAGCACATAAAATTCACAAGATGAGGAAGACGCATTTATGTTACGTCTTTCCGGACTTCTTTGGACCTCTACACTCCTTCTCACGTGAGAAAACCATTATGCGGGCCTTGCTAATTTTAGATCCTCAAAAGAAGCTATTTCCGACTTTTTGTGATAATTAGTCTAGATCCTCACAGAAGAAAAAAAGACAATTTTCAAATTTCTTTGCTGAAACGCTGTTTTTGCTTACAATTCCTATTTCGTGCTTGCAATTCCTATTTCGTGCTTGCAATTCCTATTTCGTACTTACAATTCCTATTTTGTGCTTACAATTCCTATTTCGTACTTACAATTCCTATTTCGTTCTTAAAATTCCTATTTCGTGCTTACAATTCCTATTTCGTACTTACAATTCCTATTTCGTTTTTACAATTCCTATTTCGTCTTACAATTCCTATTTCGTGCTTGCAATTCCTATTTCGTGTTTACAATTCCTATTTCGTGCGCTGCATTGCCTGTCCGTCCGTCTGACTGTCTATCCATTTGTCTTCTGATATGTCAGACGGTAGTTGTATATTGTTACAAATGTATTGTATTTACCGAATAGGGAATGTAATACTATGAATATGACATCCGTATTTGACAAGACAATGATCTCAGTATGCAACAGAATCCTTTTAACACGGTGTCGGTTAAACGAGAAATTAGTAGCTTTTAGTTATGCCTTGATCATAATATGCGCTGTACTGAGTGCCCTTTCAGTCTAATAATCTGTACCCAAGAGTAAAATAATGGTAGATTCATTAAAGCTATGAAAACCAATATATCGAGTGCCAGAAAGGCCATGTATGGGTAAAAACGAAAATGCCGCGAAACATTAATCCCAGTTGAGTGTCAAGTGGAATTATTTGAAAAAACAATTGAACCTATTCTCTTATGTGGAGCTGAAACAGGGGAGGTTGAAAATGTAGATATAACTGAAAAGTTTAGATTACAATATTTCAAACATTTGTTAAGAGTGAGAAGCAGCACCCTTACCTATATGATTTACGGTGAGCTAGGTAAAAAACCACTCAGCCCTACAGTTAATAAAGGAATGTTCATGTTTTGGAGCAAGTTAGTTCCTGGCAAAATAGAGAAAATATCAGCAAAACTTCTAAAAATAATGACCTAAGACCGATTGAAAAAAAAATAATATTGATTATGAATGGTTGAAACAAATAGAGAGACTACTGAACGATACTATTCATGCGTATTTATGGTTACAACAGACAACTGACCCAGTTGACAGCGCTTCAGTAAGACGAACCATCCAAGACCAAACCATACGAAGGCTTTATAGTGACTGCGGCACCTCTAATAAAGGAAAAAAAACTATATTTTTTAAAAAGACAAATGGAATCTTGAATTTTATTTAACTGTACTTGACAATAAACAAACAGAAACACTAACTAAATTTAGAATATCAAATCATAAACTCCCAGTCGAGACAGGCAGGTACAATAAAATACCATATGAACAGAGAACATGCAGTTTTTGACCAAAGACAATAGGAGAAGACTTTCATTATTTACGAGAATGCTCTCATTTTACTCAGGGAAGAAAGAAACACGTATATAAAAAAATATTTTACTAGATCGAATGTGTTGAAGTATAGGAAACTGATGCAGTCAGAGAATACCTTGGAGCTTACAAGATTATGTTGCTTTTTTGATATTGTAACGAAATTTTTTATTTAGGCCATCAGAATTAAATCTAATCCGGTCTGCTTGTGTTATTTCTGTGTAGAGTGTCGTCAGTTTGTGAGTGTGTATCCGTCCTTCTGTCTCATGCTTTTATGTACTTATTTTTTTTCGTACAATAAGCTTTAAATAAACTTGTTAAACTTGTTAGTAAGGGCAGGGGCAATACAAATGTAACCGGGTGGAAAGCCATAGTATTCTCCTAGTATTAGTAAGGGTGAGGAATATGAGCTCAGTCTGATAATTTTTCTGATGTTACATATTATTTTAGGAAAGTGTGTCACCAGGGATTTTAACAAATTACTGTGAATTATCAATGTTTGAGAAGTTGGGCCGAAAAAAAACCTACATTAGAAATTTCCTGTTCCTGCCCGGGAATCGAACCAGAGTCTCTCAGCTCGCAAGTCTGAACGTGTTACCACTACGCTAGGGACGCTAACTTCACAGCAATTTAATCCTTAAATACCTATTGCCTGAATCGGTCCCTACTTCCACGTGCGAGCCTAGTGCTCACCCGTGACCCTAACACATTTTCCCGACTGCTCACACAAAGGCTACCTAAAACGGCTATGGAAAGCTGTCACAAGTTAGTGGCATACCGGTACTCCAAACTCAATGTATGCGCAAGACGGCAGGCTGCTCTGTGACATACAATATCTAGCACAGTCCACGATAGCGGCAGTCTTCGTCTCGGTGGGTGAAAGCGATGAATTTTGACCTGAAAAGAAAGATTGGGAGGAAAAAAAATCAGACTACATAAATTAAATTACAGTAATTTCGCTCCTAGACCCTCCTTGATATTCCGACATTTTATAGGACTGTGATTACAGCTGTTTACATCGGTGTGCTGAGAAGTCTACGTTTGAAGGGTTTTGTTTCAAAACGCGATATCCACCACTGCCACCAGCGTTTTCCAGGCATAACATGAAAGAAGGCGCCTGGTTACTATAACCGTAAAGCCTTTAGAATATATGTGAATTCCAGTGAATAGATTTTAGCAAAAGTGTCTGTTTGCCTGTACTCGTTTTGTTTTGGTTTACATGACTTACTGTTGCAGTAGGAGAAAAATAGGAAAACTTGGACTGTTGAAGGCGGATATACCGCGTTTCGTCATGAAACCCTTCATTTGTCCTGTTATAACGGAGACTGTTTATAGCGAGACAAGAAAGTGATTACATGAACCGTCATCTAAAAAGTGTTCACTGATTGTGACCGCCGGCAGGTGAGCTAAAATGCAAGCGAATATAGAGTAAATAAACTACATTAAGTCAGGGGGAAAAAAATCGCCATCTTTTCCAATTTGTTGACCTCCTTTGTCAAGATCTCCATCTTTTTCCGGTCTCGCTATAAACAATATCTCCTTATAGCCAAGTTTGATTGCGACTGTTCACCATGCTTCGTACAAAAAAGGTACCACTGAAACTGAAATTTTGTAAATATTTGAAGTTACTTTCTGCAGCAAAGAGAGGGGATGGATGGATGAATGAATGAATGAATGAATGAATGAATGAATGAATGAATGACGCAGCATTGATTGATTGATTGATTGATTGATTGATTGATTGATTGATTGATTGATTGATTGATTGATTGATTGATTGATTGATTGATTGATTGATTGATTATATTTTGATCAGACGTCTTAGTGCGAGTATGTGTTCGGATGCATTTTTTTGTTGTGTCTATCTATTTGTATTTTGGTTTTAAATTTGTTGCTTACAGATAGCATAAGTGACAGAAGCAAGTCTTGTTCCTCTACTGATGACCTTTACGACATTTGTCTTAAGACAGGACCTGCTTGTGTGTTACATTGGTCGTGAAATGTTTAATGAAAAATGTTTTTGATATATTAACAGTTTAATAAATTTTTCGATATTCAGAGCAATAAGTGTAATGCAACTGAAATCATGTAGGCCTAACCAAGAACAATAGATAACTTGCGCATTAACGATGGAATCTTTGTTACCACCGTTATTGCATAGATGCAGAATACACTTTTAGTAGCATTCAACATGCAGAGTGAACGTAACTCTTATGACGATACGAGATCCCATCGTTAATGCTGAGGCTGTCAAAAATGTCGTCCGTGTTGACGTAGAAGGCCGAATTTCACAAAGATCACATGCAAATAAACATTGGTACTTTTGTTCAGAAGTATAGGCCAGTTCTTAAAAAAGCATCCCAGTAACTTTATGAGCTTAACACAGTAAACATCAATGTTTTGGGGGACGTATGCCTTGTCATGTTACTAAAAATGGTCGTATTTTACTGGGTTTGTCTCTAAAACTCAGTTTGCAAAATTCGACGATATACGTTTACACGGATGATTTCTGAGTAAAAATATCATTATCCATTAATTTCAATATATCATCATCATCATCTCCACCACCTCCACCACCACCACCACAATCACCACCACCACCAACAACAACAACAACAACAACATGGTAGCAAATTTCACCCTGAAATCTTCATAATAAAAGAAGCTTAAATCTTTGATATCAAGACCACCGCGAAGAAGCCACATAGGACAGTCAAAAAATTCACATCAGACATGTTATTGTTTGTAGTTGTGCCTTTTGGGTGTTTGGCGAATGACGTGACTAGGTTACAGTTGGAAGTAAAAAAAAAAAAAGTCAATAAAAGCAATAATAATTTGAAAGTATCCCCCTCTCCCTATTATGTGACCTTTGAACGCCATAGCTACATGATTTCACGGGTAGCCTCTGCCAGTCGTGCCGCTAGCCGATTCGAATAACCACGATCTCTCACTACCGAGGAGACACAGGCTAACGTGTTTATCATTGCTACGCAGGTATGAAGATGTTTATAACCCGACGCCTGCATCATACATAGGTCTATTAATAGCACGTTGTTTCTTTTACTATCTATTGTTGCAAACCTCTCTTACCCGTTCAACGAACGGGTAAATGCATTAATACCTCTCCAAATGATTTGTTTCGGGTTCGGCTTGTGCTGTTGGCCGCTTGCATAACTGAACTCATAAAAAAATGTGAGAACAGTGAAATTCTACGTACTTCATGACGGATTTTGGGGGGTTTTTTTTGTTGTTTTTTTTCTCAACTGAACACTCTCAGTAATTTTGCAAACATCCGGGCATCGCAAGGCACATCTCCAACAATTATTATTTCCTCTCTCTACTTTTCTATTGTCAGTAGAATTTGACTGGTATGCTTTGTTACTTTGGCTTTTATTGATGATGCATTATTTTTTGCTTTTGGAAGCGAGATTTGATGACGCAATCACACTACTATTTTTCATTTACATTTTGTTTAAACCGGAAGTAAGCTTTGTTGTAGACGAGTAATTAAGAATGGTCTTTAAATGATAGCAAGTGATCTCGTCCTATCCTAGACTTTCATTTTGTGAAATACGAGGTTATAAATCATTATTACGATCTGGCCAAATTCTAAAGTCTTACAAGCGCAAAGGAGTTAATGACTTCCAAACGATAAAATTTTTAGGTATGGAGATGGCAATTGCACCTGGCATAAAAATATGCAATTTTAAATAGTTTCCTATAAACTCAGAAAACTGCCCATGTGGAGGGGGGGAGGGTTGGATTTTGATTTCAAAGGCTTAGATAGGCTACGTTTGTAGACTTAGAACAGGTGAGGTTTAGCCATTCAAGTATAAACTTTGTAGTTGTTGCTAGGTGGATAAGGTTACCCTGTTTACTGAATGAAAAGGTCTAAAATATTAGATAGCCTGCTTCACCGCCTAAGTTCTCAAAATCTAACTGGGTTTGGGGCATTTTTCTTTGTGTCAAAATTTGAAGGAAGAGCTATACAACATGTTTGGAAAGTATTTTGACATGGAGCCCCTTGATAAGTTCATGAGAGGTGTAAAACCTTATACAACCTACAGTGAAAAAAAAAAAACCATTGGCATCTTCATACCTTTATGCATCAGGCCCATTCCTAATGACACAAATGAGAAATAGATGATGAAAAAAATATGTTTCTGGACATACAAACATATAGTTCTTACCATCAGCAGCTACAGTGCTCCAATGTGGTATCATTAGTACATAACATACAAGTAAAATAACGAATGACAAATCCGTTCTTTTCATCTTGAAACTATTTGGAAATAACTGCAAATTATCTCATGAACATGATATACCTAAATGACACTTTATAATCTAGTAATTAATTTGTATGTCTTAAGCTAGATAAAGTGCCTAATTCCGGCAGTGTTATATGACTTCAAACAACTTTAAAAGATTTGTAAACTTAAAATTATCTGCAGAAACAAATTCAAGAAGATCTGGTAAGGCCTGTATATTATAGCACTGAGATTACTGAAAAAGTTGGACGGATTGAAAGAGAAACAATTTAGAAAGAAGTGTTATTTCCTGTGTTTGTTTTCCACATGTTGACAGCGCTCCCTGGGAATTATCTCTGCCAGAGTACGTCATGACTCTCCATTCCTGCGGATTCACAGCATTAATTGCACTTCAACTTCAGTAGGGGGTGAAACACTTGTATCAACTCGATTGATAATGAAGGCTGGTCCAAAATCATTGTTGTAAATAGACCTGAAGAAGGACAGTCCAGCGGACCATCAAGTACGAGGGTTGGGGCGTCGTGGAGGATAAATGCCAGGTTTAGTGACGCCCTTAGACTTGTGACGCAACTTGACAAAGCAAAGGAAGCTTAGGAGGCATGGAAGCAGGAAAGCGTGCATGGATGAATAGTTTGTGGAAAGAAAGAAAGAAAAAAAAAGGCCATTGAGTAGCTGTGTGAGTGGATGAAAGTCAAGTTGTGACCGAGGATGGCATGATATGTCGTAATGGGAAGACTCATGTCCAACAAATAACAGTATGAAACGAGGTGCAAATGAATAGTTTGTTAATATTCTTCAGATGTATACCTATGTTCAATATTAGCATATGCCTAGAATAAACCAAGTATAGCTATATAGCCCCGCTCAATATGGTTATCTTTGGAAGGGTTGACTGTGGACTGTGCACCGTCGTCTATTTTAAACACGTATCAGCCACCGCCCAGATAACAAGGTCTTGAGGATGACTATAACAGCAATCTTTATCACTACCTTCTGATTGATGCTTCTATAGCCAGTGCTGCCAGGTCAGATTTTATGAAGAAGCCAAACCAAATTTAAAAACCACCAAAAACGAAAAATCCATCAAAATTCTCGAAAGGAGCCTTTTTTTTTTTTCAGTTACGGAAATAAGGTTAACACGTTATCATATATAAGCAGAAATGTAAAATGTGGAGAGATCACCAATAGCAAAGAATAACACGATATTTAAAACACTGTCTTATCTCAATCTCGAAGTTGACGCTTGAAAGTCCCTTTGCTCAATTTTTCAATGAAAAATACGTATTGTGTCCCCTTAAAAATGATGAGCAAATGAACAGAAATAAGATAATATTAGAATATAGCCAAAAACGTAGCCAAGGAATCATGGCATTGAAAAAAAAACAACTGCCAAGGAACCAGGAAAATTAGCCAGATTTGGCACTTAAGAAGCCAACTTGGCAACACTGCCGCTAACCGATGGCAGTCGGAGACGGTAACTGTCTAGCAGGAAGTGCACCAAAAGCTGCCAGTACTGCCACTCTCAGTGATTTTCCATTAGATTAAATGAAATTGAGTTTTTCTAGTGGGCTAATGAAAAAAAAAAACCCTCGGAAAATCTAATGTGAGCTCTACCTAACCACTTCTTTCAGCACAAACAGCCGGTGTGATATCACAAAGTGTCCCCCAGGTCATGCTGTGATTTCACAAAGTGTCCCCCCCCCCCCCNTCCCCCCCCCCCCGGTCATTCTGTGATATCACAAAGTGTCCCTCTGGTCATTCTGTGATATCACTCCGTGCTGTTAAGGTGATGGGGAATGAGGGTGGTGGGGAGGTTGTGGGAGTGCAAGCATAGTCTCTCTTGCGGAAGAGAAATCGCATTTTAAATCACAATGTCAGAAATGCGAAAGAAACATTTGCTGTGTGCAGTGTTGCTAATTCTTGCACGAATCATGTTGGACAAGTGTCCCTCTGGGTTCTGTCTTGGACTGACAAGTCCTGAGTTTCAAGCATAATATGGGGTATCGTAGTTCTATCATGTTACTATCATTTTCATTCTTTCCTTAAGAAAAAAAAAGAGGGAGGGAGGAGAGGAAGTTCCGCGGTCTAAAGGCATCCAATCGCACATCAGATAGAAAACGGTCAAGATTCGGGTTCATGGTGTTTCTCTGAAGCCCAGGGGCGCCTGTTCCGTTTGTTGAACTGCCCTAGAAGCTGAAAGTGGCCCTTATCTGAAAACTGTATTCTCTCTGAAAATGTTTCTTATACCGCCATCTTTTCCAACATGCGGTTTGCGACTTCCAGTCCCCCAGCATTGTGTTCAGCCGTCTGCTTAAACTTTTGTTGATTCTGAATTTTGTTTGGGAACAAATGTAAATACTTTTTTTTTTAAATGTACTGAAGCACAGGAGAGCTGAAATTCAGGGGATCGGCGTAGAACCGATTTTTCTTGTGCTGCTATCAAACGATGTCCAAAAGGGGTTGACATTTCCATGCGTTGTCTCAGTCATTGTTCTCTTCCCTCTCATCATGGACCCTGTCTGTTTTCTGGCTTTTGTTTGTACAGTTTGTCAGATCGGTTTTATATTAAAATGAGCAAACTGTCTTTGAGTTTGAACAATGTTTTCTTTTGGCTTGTAAAATAGAGTTGAACCAACTTGGAACGATGCACTGTCTTCTGTGGCAAATCTATTTTTTTTTTAATGTATTTCCGAAACACAGAAAAGGGCACAGTATATGTGGTTCTCATGGTATAACGTTTTATAGAATTCTCTATCCATCGACACCAAATACTCCGATTTGACTACAGTGATTATAGTACAAGTAGCTAGGATCCGGGCCCAAACATAACTGAACAGCTCATTTGTATGCATGTCTCTCCATCCCTTCCTCTCTATCCGGCATAACATGACTGCCGTTACCGACAATGAATACTTCCGCGTACGCAAATTTTGATGACATCATCTGCTAGCAAAAGTTTGTTTCATTTCCGGACCGGGATTGCCAATAGCTGTAGAAAGACCGGAATTTTCTGTATATTATGTTTCTGTTAATTCGGCGATTCCAAATCGCAAAAATCAAGACCGCCATGATGATCGATGTATCTATCAGTATCCTTATGCCAGATTTGACGTCTGCAGCCGTTGTTGTTTGTCAGGAAAAGTGGCACATGTGTTTCCAGGTTGCCAAATAAATAATAGAGACTGGGATCGACGTCAATTTATAGGGAGAGGAGGGAGGGGCATTCTCAAAAACGCTTTGTCACTCTCTCGAACAGCCATTGAAGAGTAAATATACTGGACTCTCTCTGTCTGTGAGATGCTGATTGTATGTTTTCTTGAGTGTCTGCCATATTCCTTGGTGACACCATGCTCATTGAATTTTCCGATGTTGGTCTCTGGCATGTCATCATCAAAGCGTCCCATTCAGCACCTTGAGCGTCTTCTTGGTCGAGCTTTAGCATGCATTCAAACCTCGCCATTCCCGCAAGATGGTCTGCTTGCTTATTCCCATGTACCTGTAACTGTAAGCGCTGGAGAAACGACTGCCCCTGCTGTCCTGATTGACTTGACCCACTTAATCCTGAATCTCAATCTTGCGTTACAAGCTCTGGGAGTCGGTGATAATTATATTATATAGTATGAGTGCCTTCAGGCCATTGTAGTGCAATTCTTGCAGCCTCAGTTTTCATCCTCATGCTGGAGGGTGTTAATAAAATATGCCTGACTCTGTTCAGCAACTTTTCATTCAAGTACGTAAGCATCGATAGCCCATTCTGGGTTCCCCCCTCTTTCCACTGAGCTATGGTATCACCAACCCCTGCATTCTCATCAAGTAGTTATTTGACCTCGAGATCTGTCCGGTTAGTAGTTCACTATGCAGTGTCGTCCAGGGGCCACATTAAAGATTACAAACTTCTAATTGGATGAAAATAGCATGTTGTCATATGCGTTAGGAAGACAGTAAAAATCTGTCCTTTGAACAGATTTTGGAGAATGGGCCATGGATTTGTGAGCTTACCTGCGAATTAGTTTGCATTCTCTCCTGATTTTGTAACTAAACCTGAAGTTTGGATTATTAACTTCGGTTTCGGTGTGGCCTTCTGTGCGGAGCATTTGTTGTTAAGGAAACTAGTTAGCTGGTTTACACCTTTCGATGTATCGGTTGTAGCTCGAAAACGAAATGAAAGACATCTACTTTAAAGATCATTTTCATTAAGCTCACTGAATAAGACTTAGAGATTGTGGAATTTCTTGTAATTGACAGTAGAAACAATTTTTTTTTTTTTTTTTNCGGTTCAAAGAGGGAAATCGGATTAGGCTTCTGGACTGTAACCTAAAATATTCCAAGAGCTGGTCAAAATGGGAGATTTCTTCGTGGGGCATTCTGGACCATTACTGCAACTTCAAAATGTTTTAGACTGCTTTTTATCAAAATTCTTTGGGAAGTTTTCTTGTCCAAAAAGACAGGCCAGGCTGTGTAAATGTGCTAATCTGCAGCACAGAAGCACTACCATAAATCTTAAAAATTAATCCTCTTATTGTATTATTCACAAACTATAGGATTTCTTTTCTTAAAATTATTGCAAATTTTATTATTACTGAGCGCTACAGGTGTAAACATATGTATCTACATCGGTGAAGATGACTAAGGTGGAGGACAAACTACTGGAAGAGAACAGGACTGGGCAGAGCTAGGATCATATGAACGGAGTTAGTTAACTTAGATCAGTTCATGTGAACTTGATCTGAGCTTAGAAGCTATTTTGGACGAACTGAACTGAATCTGAACTATACCTATTTTGGGTGCCAGATTAGAAATTTAATTTCGGTTCCTTTCACATCTACCTAGAAACCCAGAACCGAATGCCAAATTCTAAAACAAAGCGGAAACTGATCTGATCTGAAAACAACTCTATTTTCATAGTTCTGAACTGAACTTGATATCTTAGGATATGTTTCCTTACTTAACTGAATTTGACCTTAACTTACTTTTTCCGTGAACTTGCCCAGGCCTGGAAGAAAAGATGAAGGGGAAGAGAGACAGATTCCGCAGAAGAGGGATTTACGTTTGAAAAAGAAGTGACAGAGAATGAGAGAAGAAATAGAAGAACGGGTGGCGTGGGGTGGGAGAGGGAGGGGGAACATCAGCAGCAAAGAGGGACCTAGCAAGAGCCTGAACGTGAAGACTATGCAGCTGGGTACCTTAACTGATTATGGCTTCCTATTGTTGCAGGGATGTTACATTACAGATTGTAGGCTGGAAGGGAAGGATGAGTTGGGATGAGATAAAAGGAAGGGTGGAAAAGATGGAATGGAATGGATAGGGATGGGATGGGTGGAAAGATGGAATGGATGGGATGGGTGGAAAGATGGAATGGATGGGATGGGTGAAAAGATGGAATAGATGGGATGGGTAGAAAAACGGAATGGATGGGATGGGTGGAAAGATGGAATGGATGGGACGGATGGAAAGATGGAATGGATGGGATGGGTGGAAAGATGGAAGGGATGGGATGGAATAATGAAAGAGATGGGATGGGTGGAAAGATGGAAGGGATGGGATGGGTGGAAACATGGAAGGGATGGGTGGAAAGATGGAATGGATGGGATGGGTGGAAAGATGGAAGGGATGGGATGGGTGGAAAGATGGAATGGATGGGGTGGGTGGAAAGATGGAATGGATGGGATGGGTGGAAAGATGGAAGGGAAGGGATGGGATGGGTGAAAAGATTGAATGGATGGGATGGGTAGAAAAATGGAAAGGGTGGGATGGATGGAATGGATGGAATGGGTGGAAAGATGGAATGGGATAGAGCGGGAAGGGATGGGATGAATGAAAGAGTGGAATTGTTCGATGGGAGGGGATGGGATGAATTAGATGGAAAGGTGAGATAGAATGGGATGGGACGAGATGGGATGGGATAGGATGGGATAGGATAGGATAGGATAGGATAGGATAGGATAGGATAGGATAGGGTGAAATGAATGGAGGGGTGGAGTAGATAGAATGAGATAGGAAAGAGTGGGATGAATAGAAGGGTGGAGTGGATGGGATCGGACAGAATGAGAAGACTGGATGAATGGTAAGGTGGAATGAATACAAGGAATGGGATGGGATGGATGGGGTGGGATGGAACGGCATGGGATAGGATGGGTTGAAAGAGTCGTAAGGATGGGATGGGATGGGATGGGATGGGATGGGATGGGATGGGATGGGATGGGATGGGATGGGATGAAGAGGTGAAGCGGGATTGAATGGATGGGACGGAGTGGAAAAGGACTGGAATAAGGATGAAATGGTAGGATGGAATGGGGTAACGTGTAAGGGGGTGGGGTGGAAGAAGGAGATGAGATAGACGAAGGGACATTCACACAAACTTACAGACAGCGAGTCTGACAGACAGGCAGGCAGTTAAGAGAAGTAATGCCGACATACAGCCCCAAGACCAGAAATGCAGCTCATCTACCCCATCAGAAACACCCACCTTCAGAAAGAGCGAGTGGACACCCAGCCCATCAAGCCCATACTGCCCTTATAGGTGGTATCCTGCCAGATCGTCCCCACTTCTAGTGTGAGAGCCTTGGACACAGCAAGCTGGATCAGGCCTGGAACACTCTCCATGTGGTCCCAGTGTCTGCACTCAGTACAATGCTAACGACAAACTTCAAATGAAAATTGCTAAGACTAATAGCTGTGACAATGTCGGCAACCAAGCCGTGCGATTTCTGATTATATGCATACGGTCCAATTAAAAGATGCATTTTATGTCTATGCATGTGGTTGAAAATGATCTGGCTGACTGGTCGGCCACAAATAGCCTCGCATTTTGTTCCTTGTTCTTTCCTGACCACTGATCACACAGTTTTGGATACATTGGTATAATCTGATTTCATCACGAAAAAAAATATTACTGAAATTACTGCCATTCCCGCACACCTATGAAACGCGATCTGCAACAGCATTCTAAGAGAAGTTTCACAAACGGCCTTTGTTCAGATTTCTCGTGTTTTTCGGTGCTCAGCGGATGACACAGTCTCTGCCATGAGATCATTAGAATACACAGCTTTTCTCATACTCCAGATGCCGGAACACCGTCCCGCAGCACAGAGTATGGACTGTTGATTATACTGTGCTATGCCATCAGAGATAGATGATGCTGAGTTTGGTTTGCGTTCGGATATAGTGGGTTCCGCTCAAGAACCAAGCCGTCGGGATGCAAAGAAATCGGGCGGTTAGGCGGAGCAGGCTCTTATGCGAGTGATACTGTCTAATCTGTCGTGTCTGTCACGCCAGTTGTTACATGTAATACTGACCACCCTCATACTGTCAACCACCGTTTGGGCATGAATAATAAAACTTGTGAACAATAAAACTTGTGATTAATAAAACTTGGTAGTGGACGCAGTAGAATGTTGTGTCTAACTCTTTGCTAAATCGATGCAAGCAGTGTCAAACTTGTCAGAGATGTTAAGAATTGTTGAGAATTCTTGCGATCAGTGGGTTCTCCGAACGTCTTTGATTTCGTTCACTTTTACGTTGTTCAGAAAATAGAACAAAGGCCTGAGGTAGTTAAAATGCACAACTTCTCTCGTACACCAGTCGCCGGAACACCTCCAACAACATAGAGTAAGGATGTTTGATTATACTGTGCAATGTTTTGTAGCCCAAGAGCTTCATGAAACCAAAGCCGACCTCAGAACATCCAACATCATGTACAAAATAGCACAAAATTATGATGGTTGCATCCAGTTCAAACTTTGCTCGGTGAATATGCTGATTTTAACAAGCCTACTTCAGCGTTTAGCTTTCATTTCATGGATCTAGTCTTATTGGGTTGGTGAGTTTCATAGGCCATTCGAGTGCACAACTTTCTACATGGCCATCGAACTTTGTCTTTTATATCTTTCATAGTCAAGAGGCACAGCATTATGAGGTCTACAACACAACACGTGCTAGCTTCAGCAATTGCATGAGCTTGACCATACAGACTGCATAATTTAACTCTCTTCTCGCGAGATATGTCGGTTCCAGCCTTCCGCTGGCTGCGTGACCATTTTACATTTGACCGCCGCACCCAATGTTCTGCAAGGAAATGCGTATATTCTATTGCCGCATTCAAACTTAGCAAGCAAGAGGCAGAATATATCCTATCACAGCATCACGAGGGTTAACAAATCGACTCAGTCCCTATAAAATTTCGATTCAACCACATACATAATGAATGCATAATGTTCGGATCATACGGGTATAATCAGAATGGGCATGTGCTATGGAACACTCTCACAGCAACTAGTCTTAGCGACTTTCATTCGAAGCAAGTCGCCAGTATTGTACCGAGAACAGACACAAAGAACCTATTAGGAGACTGCCCCAGGTCTGGTCCAGTTACCTGCTGCATCCCAAGACCCTCACACGTCGAAGTGAGGAAGATCTGACATGGAACCACCCTTATGGGTAGCCATGGGTTGATGACCGGTGTGTCCCTCCTCGTTTCTGAAATGTGGCGTTTGCTTCGGATAGATCTGGCCACTGTCTCTGGTCCCAAAGCTCCGAGCGTGTCAGTCCACATCTCCGCCCGCCAGATCATCCGTCTCCTCTGTGGAATGATCACTTTAGTCGGGCCCCATTTAACGAAAACTTTTAGTCAAAGTTAGATAAACTTCATGAAAGTGGTTAGAATTAGTTAAAGTTTTCCAGTGGAAAAGTTCCTCATGTATTACACTACCCATCAGTTTCCTTTCTACTACCTGTGTGGAAACCCGGTATCCTTAGCCTCTCCTTCCCCTCTCTTCCCCCTGACAACGGAGCCAATGAAGCCATCAAACGACTTAACCATTTAAGCCCCTACGTATTAAAGTTTTCATTAAAGCCTCAAAATATATCGTCCATCAAAATCCCAGTATAATGTACAATCATATTGAATGATGCTGGAAAACAGCGAAACCAATAACCCCACATAATAATTTATCATTTTAAGCCCCCAGAGCAACGTCTCGTCTACATTAAAGCCTCTAAACATCCCGTCTGTCCAAGCAGTGTTTTCCCCATATTGCGCAATCGCGCTACTCGCCCCCTAAATTTTAATGCCCCCCCACCCCTTTTTTTAAAAAAAGTCTAAAATCTTTCTAAAA
>JAWQUT010000370.1:115691-193379 GCA_033807755.1 Ellobium chinense | reverse complement strand
CCCCAAAAGGTAACTGCCTGGACTGGTTTATCCATTGGCGTGTGGTATCAAATGGGCCTTCTCCCTTATTTCCAATGTACTCTTCTTTCCACAAATTCTTGATAACACGAACACATTTCTGTAGACCCCTGGAATTTGTGTATCAGGTATTTACTGTATTTTGAAATTTGACCATCTATTCAACTGTCTCTCATCAACAGGAAAATGAAGACATATGAACAATCTGATAAATCAAAAAAGAGTGTGGCTTCCATGATTGAAAATAAGAAGGATGAAAAGAAACCAGTGAAGGGCAAAGAAAACAAGATGCCAAAAGGTAAGTCAAGTTAGGTGTAGATATCTTCTTATGCAGTATTTACCGATCAAAAGATTGAACTTGCAGTGCATTATATACAAGTACCGTTTCTGTGTTTTACAACTGGTGGTCATATCCTACACTACTGCATCTTTGCCTATTTGTTTATATTCCATGGGGTTGGGGAGCTCTTGTTGTGGATTTTTTAAATTTCAGATTGGTGCAGAATGGCTTCCGCATCACAGTTTAAAAGATACATCTCTCCACAAGAATCAATAAAATACAAAAACAGTATAATTATTAAACTGGTCTAGTCTGGTAGGTTTTTACTCTGACAGTGCAAATATTCAATTTCAGCCTTCTTGCAAAGTGGCCACTTTGTTGTAAAATCATTGTTTATTCCATTCTCCTAAGGAATAAAGTCTCTCCAGATTTTGCCTCTTTGTGCATAACACCCTTGAAATTAACAATCTTTAACACTGACTGTTACTGTATAAGGGTTCATAATTGTCTTTCCCAAACAGGTAAATCCTCAGAGCCTCAAGCCACCAAGGCAGCAGCTGCTGCGGCTGCTTCTCCACCAACACCACCATCATCATCACCTTCAGCAGCACCAGCAGCCACTGTAAATGGAGATGGTGGATTGGATGAAGAAACACGACAGAGGAACCTTCAGAAATTGATGATGAGAGGGAAGAAGAAGCCACCCAGGTTAGTTTTGTCATTGAAGGTGCCGTTGAAGACAAACATTTAAATTTTTTTTTCTTAGGTGTGGTAAAGTTTTAGGGCACTGCCGACAGGTGTTGCTAATTAGCTGCTGAGAGTGTGTAGTTCATAGTTATAGATTGATGATAAACTTGCTCAAGTTTATCTGAGAGATAGTTGCCAGTTTTTAGAAATTAAATGTTCCAGGACAGCACACCAAACAGTGTAGGAATCAGTTTATGGAGACACTCCTGGTTGCATGCATAAAAGCTTGAAAACAGCCTTGGTATTCTGTGACATTCACTAATACCCTTCCGAAATGAGACAGGAGGAGAAAAAAATTATGCTGAAACTTCTGAGAAAATCATGATTAAAGAACAATTTTACACTATTAAAGTTGCATAACTTGCCTCACTAAAACACAGATTTATCAGCAGTAACCATTGTCTTTTGAAATTAATATTTTCTTGTTTTTAACCCCTTCGCTGCCACAAGCATTTCTTTCTTGTGTCATCATCCGTAAGAACAGAAACAACTGGCTTTCAGAGGAACTAAATCTTATTGTTCAAAAGTGTGATTATGTCCCGATATATGCGAAACAAAACAGTGATTTAGCATGACATATGGCGTACGTCAACAGCGCACTGGACCGCCAAAGATTTCATGACGTACAGAAAACGTCAAAAGAGCAGTCAAGGGGTTAAAAAGAAAAGATTCGAACTTCAATTTCTGCAATCAAAAACAGTTTGATATCAAAAAGCTCAGATTACTTTCTGAGCCTGATATCTTCTCAGTTACTTGAGCAACAAGCCTCAGTGTGCCTAGCCTGAAGACAGATATTAATTTGCTTTTAAGCAGGGCAACATTTGTGACAAAAGAACATTATCACGGAAGAACTTCTACAAATCTTGCGAGCGGTTCTCTAAGTTTAGTCAGATTGATGCAGTTATCAAGAATTGTTTCATTTTGTGAGTGAGTGCTGAAATTTCAGTTATTCACAAGAATGGCAGAGTGCCAAAAGCGTTTTGAAAGCTGAAAATATTTTTTTTAAAAAAAGCATGTTTTAGATCCAGAAGTAGATGAGCAGATTTTCTAGTACAATGACTGCTTTAGACAGAGACCCTATATTAATCATGGTGTCCAAAACTTTTGCATCCGCTGCTGCCATCCCTGAAAATATTCTCTCACACTGTAACCCTGGAAGTACCCTTTTCTTCTTCTCAGTAGCAAAAGTCCTGAACCTCCTCAACGCAAAGGGAAACAAGCCACCAAGTGGGACAAGGAGGGATCAACCAAGGATATGGCAACTTTGGACTTCAGTTCAGCTGTAGAGAATGGTGAATCAGCCGTAACAGAGGCAGAGGTGAGTGGGGGATCTTACACCAGCAGCAGAGATGAAGGCTTGAAAACTCCATTGTCAGTATGAGGGATTACACTGATTCTGTCCCTCACTGAAGACTTTGGAAAGATCGGGAAGAAAGTATAGTTTCTAAGTCAATCTGGTGTTACCTTTGATCAAAGAACATAAATTTTGAAGCTGTTCAGGAAATCAGTTACTCTTAGTTTAGGAAATATTTGTTTTCCCATAATTACTCCATCATTGTTTAATTGTTTTGTTTTTAATCCACCTTACCAGCATGTCAGAGTAGATAAAAAGAAAACCATTTTTTATGTCATTTATCACTCAGATTGAACTAGTTGGCAAATTTTCTGGACAACTGAAGGATATTGAGCCTGAGGATGATGATGATGACTATGAAGAGGAGGAGGAAGTGGTTGTACAACAGAAAAAGTCAGCAAGGTAAGAATCTTGGCTTGGAATTTTCATCAACTGACAGCTTTATGTGGATAATGTTTGGGTCTAACAAATAACTCAGCTACTCTCCACCTCCTTGAACACAAATATACAGAGTGTTATTCATCAAAATAAAGGAAATTGAACAAAGAATAATATAAACATGGTTTGGAAGTAGTGGACTGATTTATAAGGCCTATTTAATGAGCCGGATAATCCGGCTCGCGGTCCGAGTGGGACCATTTTCTGAGCCGGAAAATCCGGTTCACAGTAGCAAAAGAGTTAATGTATTAACCCATGCGATGCTATAGTAGAACAAATTCTTACCTCCACTCTACTATGTGGGATGAGATGGTAGAATAAATTTTGCATCTCAGCTCTGACGGTGTTAGGCTGAGATCAAATTTTTTGTGATCTCATTATTATTGGTCATCTGAAAGACAATACATTCAATGGTCATGTGATCTCATTACTGTTGGTCATCTGGAAGACAACACATGCAATGGTCATTATCCATAACAATGGTCACGCAGCCAGTGGGAGGCTGGATCTGAGGCATCTTGTGCTACTAGGTTAATCTGTATTTTGTTAATAGTTTTTAATAAGTAATTTGTATACTTTTTTGGGTATCAGAAAATGTAGAAACATCTTGAGAAATCTGAAATTTTCTTAAAAGAAGAGTAGTGTGATTGTAGTTTGGTATCTTGTTGGCACAAATATATGCAAGAATATACATTTTTAATGTATATAGTAATTTTTATGGGCAGTGTTGTCAATTATAAACTAAATAATACTCTTAAAAAGTCAATAAAGAGCCCCTCCTGAAACATTATTCTTGATGCATCCGACCATTTGAAGACACCGAATTTTAGGAAGGTGCTTTCCAAATTACTAACTTTGCAACTCCTGGACTAATACTAAACAATAACATGCATCATCACACACTTGGTAGGTAAGAGAAGGCAATGATAAAACTATGTAAAAGGTTATTTGGTGTTGAAGACAGTCCACTTTCTATCAATTTGAAGGCAACATATTCATCATCGCTGATCACAAAAAGACTATCTGGAGTTATTCTTGACTCCTGGTCATGCTACAGATTTGAGTAAAATCGGTCAATATATAAACTCATACAGTCATTTACAACAAAAATTCCGACATTAAATTTCGTATATTATCACCAGCAAATCCAGTGGTGGAGGGATGTTCAGTATGTTCCGTAACTTGGTGGGATCCAAGACTTTGACTAAGGAGGACCTGGCACCAGCCCTGGAAAAGATGAAAGATCATCTCATCAGTAAGTTCTTGTTTTTTTATAATACAGTCTCACATCACGTAAGATTAGAAACCTGTCATTTTACGGAAAAAGGTAATGTAAGCTAAATATAACTTGACGAGAAATTCAAAAGTTTGTCAGTTTGCATGTCTCTCTTTATCAGTGATGCATATGGAAAAATATGAGGATATTATGCTATATACAAACATGTTTAAAAGTGAATTCAACCTATTTTGGCATAGGCGCCATTTTTTTCTGTTACAAGGCAGAAGTGAAATAAATGAGTTCCAGAAATACATGCATCAGAATAAATGCAGCTCATAAAGTCCATTTTACAGTATTTCTTGTAATCAAGAAGCTGTTGCTGGCCAGATCATAGCCAGTTCATTCATTTCATTCTCATGGGTCTTTCAGTCTGTTTCACTTTCTATCTTTCATACACTCTGTTCCCTTCCACATACCCTACCTGGTTGTGAATATCTTTTTAGCACTATCTCTGTTTAGGCGGTTTGAACATTTATGTGATCAGAAATTTAAAGGGTCAATATTCTCATTTATAAATACATTTGCCTTATTACATCGTCAATTTAGGGATGAGAAACCTGCCTGACAGATTTGTACTATAAATAATCACTTATTCTTGATGTGATAATCCTCAGATAAGAACGTTGCCGCAGAAATTGCCCAAAAGTTGTGTGATTCTGTTGCTACAAAACTGGAAGGCAAAGTCTTGGGCACTTTTGGAAGTAAGTTGGTAGCAAGATCATTGTGTATTTTCAAAGTAAAACATTTCCATATAATGTCTTTAGCAAGGATGACTTCCATTTATCGGCAGATTTCTGCTGGAATGACTTTTCAGCTCTTGTGCCAGTTATTTCTGCACAGCAATCCATGTTTAGTGGCCAGTTGAAATGATTTGTGTTGCCAGACTAGAAATCATGATATCAAGCTCAGGTGATAAGGGCTGTCCTACATTAAATTCTTGTTAGTTCCAAAAATAAAAAAAAAAGGAATCATTTCTTTTTATTAAAATACTGATTTTAGTGAGAAATCAGGAGAAATGGCAAGAAATTGGGAATAAATCAAGAGTTTTTGTGTAGTGGATTTGCACTGCATTATTCAGCAAATTATGTGGGACCCATGTTGACTTCATGCGCATAGTACCGTTTGTGAGCCAGAACTTTAAGCATGGTTGAATATAGCGAACACCGAAGAAAAAAAAAGGAATGTGATATTGATCCTTAATTATCATTTTCTTGAAATTGTTGGTATTGCACAAGGATAACCCTTCCCATTTCAAATGACAATATTTCATGCTAGAGTAATGCTAGCCAAACTTTTCTTCATCTCATGACTTCACATGTTGTCTTGTTCTAGCATATGGTTAATAAAGCGCTTGAATTATACATTTCAATATACTGACTTAGGAGACATGCCGTGCATGATTATACATTCATGTATGGTCTGTGAGGAATAGATAAAGGAATCCTTCCCTTTTTTTATATCCAGGTGTGGCCACTACTGTTAGAAACACTCTCCAGGAGTCCTGTGTGCAGATTCTCTCCCCTCGCCGCCGCATTGACATCCTGCGTGATGCTATGGAAGCAAAGCAGCAGAAACGACCATATGTCATAACCTTTTGTGGGGTCAACGGAGTGGGAAAGTCCACAAATCTTGCCAAGGTAGGTCAGGTGTAACCTTTTCATTACATAATGAATTTGTTCATCCTTACCCTTACAGGCAATATCATTCTCACAAAATGTTGTCTATAATCTTTAACAATGTTCTCATTTGTGTTTATTGCCTTAACCAAGTACTCATGAATGTTTATTGCCTTAACCAAGTACTCATTGGTGTTTATTGCCTTAACCAAGTACTCATGAATGTTTATTGCCTTAACCAAGTACTCATGAGTGTTTATTGCCTTAACCAAGTACTCATGAATGTTTATTGCCTTAACCAAGTACTCATTGGTGTTTATTGCCTTAACCAAGTACTCAGGAGTGTTTATTGCCTTAACCAAGTTCTCAGGAGTGTTTATTGCCATACTGCCATCAGTGCTTAATAAACATGACATTTTGAAAAAATTTAAGTAACCACAGCATGGTAGATGCCTCTATTACTGGACATGTTACTTATTTTTTTATTACAATTTTGAAATCTCCTGGAAAATGATATCACCAGGGATAGAATCTTTTATGCTGTAATCATTAACTTTTCAGGTTTGCTTCTGGCTGGTGGAGAATGGACTGAGCGTTCTTATCGCAGCTTGTGACACATTCAGGTCTGGTGCAGTGGAGCAGCTGCGCACCCATGTGCGCAAACTCAATGCTCTTCATCCTAAGGACAAGCATGGGCGCGAGATGGTGCAGCTGTATGAGAGAGGCTATGGGAAGGACTCGGCCGGCATAGCTATGGAAGCCATTGCCTCAGGTAAGGTAGAGGCACTGGGCAGGGCTGGTTTAATGTGGGGCTCCCTTCATGTGGCAGTTTAGTATCGATCATGATCTGCACTTTGCAACACTGCATACCTTTATGTCTGTGTGATGCAACTTCTGTGGAATATTATTAGCAAGCATAGATTATTGGGAGGATAGGCACTTTTTAATAAAGACTACTCCCATTTGAAATTCAAATACATTTTAAAGAGAGCCTGCAGTGGGAAAATTAAATTAATTATGAGTCAACTTCCAAGCAAAACAGTTCTTGTATGATGTAAATTTTGTCCACATTGACATTTGTTTCAGACACCATATGACAATGAGAAATGTGAAAGATTGTACTTGTCAATCGCATGACTTAGAGAAATGTATCAGACATAAATATAAGGATATAAGGATATCTCTCTGAATATACATCTCAGCAGAATCCAACCTCACCCCCCAGTGTGCCAACTCGCCAGCACCGGTTTAAAACTGTATATCACCATCAATTTGAATGTACAGCGGTCAGTGACATTGGGGAACATCTTCTACCATCCCACGTGCCCACCTTATTGTGCACAACTCATTGTGCTGTTTCTAAGAACAAATCAAACTTGTCAGTATTACTACCTGGCACTGAGCCTGAGGCCAAATATACAAGCGTGGCTTGATCAATAATAACAACAATTTTATTATTAGTCATAAGCCTCACAGAAATTTATAAGACCATATTTATCAACAACAATGATAGAAGGAATACATTTAAAAACTGCAGTAAAACAGCAGAAATGTCTCGGTTTTCTTGGTATTCGTTTTCCATCCCATATTTAATTGTCTTACTCACATTCTCTTTTCATGTATCTTTCAGCCCGAGATTTCCGCATCGATGTTGTACTGGTGGATACAGCTGGAAGAATGCAGGACAATGAGCCTTTGATGAGAGCATTGAGCAAAGTACTGAAGAAATGTTTTGTTGTTTTTTTTTCTTGAGGATCTAATACTTGTGAGCTGAGCTTAACGTGTGAAATTATATCATGCTTCCAAAAAAAAAATCCGTTTAAAATGTTTCAAAGGGCTTACTGTCATTATTTGAATTTCATTGATCACTGTTTGTAATTCTGTCAGTACAAGACAAAACCATTTTGCTAATCGGCAGTCTTCAAACATCCTTGTGGGTTATTTTAGATCTGTGCTGATACACATATGAGAAAATTATCATATGGCCTTGCAAAACATAGATCCTCACGAAAAGCTATTGTTTTGACTTTTCATGAAAATTGCTATTTGATTATTTGTGAGAAGAAAAAAAATTTTGTAGTTATTTTCCATAGGGTCATTTTGATCCATAATGTATTCTACAATTTCTCTTTTGTGTTCATGCATATGAATCTAGCCAGCAAACAGCATATTTGACCATGCCTTTCTTCTTTTGTCTAAAAATATTACAGGACATATTTACTCTCCTCTTGCTATGTTTTCATTGATTCCTTCTCACCCATTCAAAATGCCACAATTTGTTACACGTTGAAAGTGGCACACAGTTGTGTGTACATTGAAAAACGACTCAGTGTTTCATCCTTCCTCTCCGCAGCTTGTGAAAATCAACCAGCCAGATCTGGTGCTGTTTGTAGGGGAGGCCCTGGTTGGGAATGAGGCGGTGGACCAGCTGATGAAGTTCAACCAAGCCTTGGCCGACTTTTCTCAGTCCACTGAACCCAGGCTGATTGATGGAATCATCCTTACCAAGTTTGACACCATTGATGACAAGGTACTTGGAGAATACGAGAAATTAAGAATTGCTGATCATGACAGGCTTGCTACAGAGTAGGATCACATGGAAAAATTGAAAATGTCCTTTAGTTTCAATGTCTGGGAAATGCTTTGACTCAGCTAAAATGAATAGTTCTCGTGGAAAAATCTTGGAAAATATAAATGATTGAAAAACTGGAAAATCCAATTCAAATGCAACGTCAGTTGAGCCAGTTTTTGAAAAGCTTTGACTCTACTGCAAACAGTTTCGAACCTATCACCAGCCAGGGTGTCAGAACCTCATAGTGTCGGAAGCGTTCTTTTGTGTTGCATTTTGCTATGTGTAAAGTATTGTCTCTTTTTCTCTCACACTTTGATAAGGGGATCTGTATCTTGATCTAGACCATCGTTAGTTTTCTGTGCTTAGCTTCTCAGGCATGTTGATTCTGTTTCTCACATGGCGAGTTAGTCTAATTTCTGAAACGTTTTTGGTGAGAGCATGATTTTCTCTTTAAACTCTGTGATGAGATACTGTAAGAAAAGACACTCATATCATCTTAGCAGCTTATAAAAACATCTTATGATTTTGTATCCATTGCATTATAGTTGTAGTGATTTTTCTTCAAGATTGATATAATTCTGTATCTTTATCTCTTTAGGTGGGAGCGGCCATCTCCATGACCTACACCACAGGCCAGCCAATCGTGTTTGTTGGCACAGGTCAGACCTACAGTGACCTGCGCAATCTGAATGCCAGGGCCGTCGTTACAGCTCTGCTGAAGCCATAAAGGGCTGTGCCAGTGATTAGAAACATCCAAGGATTGATACCCTAAGCAACAGGGTGGACTGTAGTTTCAACATTTATTTAGTCAGTTGCATTCATATTTTTCTACTGCCTTCTTGAAATATTTAGTACAAAATGGATGATGGTTGTTATTTTAATTGTAACTTATTGTTTTGTTCTTTTCTTAGCACAGCACTGGCATGACAGCCCCAGGTGTATGTAAAAGCTGTGGCTTTTATTGTTGCTTAAATGTTTTCTTAGTTTTTCTTTGTGTTGCGAATACATAAGGTTTATCACCAATATAAAAGTGAGTATCTGTTCAGGGTTAGCACCAGTGTTTGTTCACTCTATGTGAACTACACAATGACACTTTAGAAATGAATACCGTTATTTTTGCCGAATCTTATTCTGGAAAGAAAGAGACAAAACTAAAGCCCAGGCAAGTTAAAGAAAGAAGAGACTAAGACAGTCAGTGGATAAGAAAAAAGCCATTATTTAATTTGAATTGCTAATAAACATGAATACATCTGGCCACTATGATCAAAGCAGTAACATGTGCCACGCTATATATTATAGGGTCGTTGATATAATATGCCTGGGCTTTTAGAAAATGAATAATTCAGTGTTGGCCCTTACAAACTGGCCGATTCTTTGTTGGCCAAAACATGGCCATTCGAAACCTGCTTTCAGGCAAAATAAAAACTTGTATGCATTTCTTCTGCATTAGTGTGAACCCTGTTGTTCGTAGGGTCCTGATCAGCTGTACTTCATACCCACCGACTCAGAGCTGTAGATACCAGGGTTCAAGCCAATTCTGAAGACACTTATATTTTTTTCCAACAGATATTTCAAACAGGGCTTCGTTTGTTTTGTTGGTTTGAGATTGTGTTTTTGGACCTTCAGCACAAATCAGTAATGTTGCGCTTTAGTGGTTGTAAGACCTACGTAGTCTTTGAATATTTTAATATTCTCAAGAACATTTTCACTTAAACCACATTCAAATATAGGTATGATATGTGAATTAGACACAGAATTATGAGGAACTAAGAACACACTTTGATGTAAAAGGAAATAACTTTGTGTCAAGAAAGAATTTCCGGAAACGCCCATGTGAGAACATGCATGGAGATATCTAAGAGATATAGATGAAATGGGTATCAGTCTGGTGCAGTTGCAAATAACAGTTGCTCTAAAATAATCAAGCCTTATGAAGAAAAATGCACCATTCAGCACTTTGGTGTGCAGTTTTGCATAGAAATTTCAGTGCACTTAAGATCGCAAGTTGTGCACCATGGTTCCTGCCTTACATCTTCTGGGAAAAGGCTGTGTCTCCCCTTAAGTCGACGCCGATCTTTTTTAATGTATGTGTGTTGTGCCGTTGTTTCTTATGGGTTTCACTTGTTTTCATGTGTTTTTGATCATCATTCCTCACCCCTCAGCCCTACCTCCATGATACTCCAGTCTATACTCTTCTTCTCTGCACACATTAACTCTTGTAGCACCAGGCAGAGGTAGCACCAGGCAGAGGTAATTTGAGCCATACACTCAGTACATATGAAGAGTAAAGGCTGGTTACTATTAACACTAATTGCGCCGGGAAGAGACGATTTGATCACATACTCAGTACATGTGAATAGTACAGGCTGACAACTCTCTACTGTGTAACATGCCACATATCTGGTCAGTAAACAAGTGTTACAGTTCAGCCACTGCATTTCTCATGCTGACACCAAGATGCAAAACAATTTGATCATATCATTTATTGGAGTAACAGGGCTGTGCGAATTGTGCCGAATCTCTCTTTACAAGGGGTAACTGCATCTGTACTAGATTTAAATATGCATTGGACAAAATGCACTACTTACAGTGGACTGTTAATGTTACACTTATTTCACAGTATTCACTGACTGGTCTGACCCACTGATGATTTTTGGACTTGTGAAATGCTTCAGAATAGGTCCTGGTTTCAGTTAACGGTATGAAATAGGTTTTGAATGGAATTACTACAGCTGTTCTGCTAGTGAGAAAACACCCTGTATCCAGTCATGTACAGCATAATGAACTTGTTTTATATTTATTTCAATTGCCAGTGCAACATGTTTGAACATAAATGTGTAGTCCTGATAAGAGGCTAAGTTTGTCAGGTTGATGTTATCGTGATTGTTTTCGTAATCAGTTTAAGCATTATTCTTTTGTATACATCTATTTTACATGACTTGAGAATTCAGTTGAAGATGTACTTTGGATGGGAGTTTCATGTGATCAGTGTGTATAACAAGTACCAAGCCATTGGCCAAGAGGGATTGTGTCAGACTGCCAGTGATCACTGCCTGTTAAATGGCAAGGGTTGAGAATGTACTTGAGTGATCTGGTCTGCCAGGATAATAATGTGAAGCTGTGTGAAACGGCATTGGCCTGGATGCAAGACCTGAAAAGCTCATTATCATTATAGTCATTATCACTTTGACACCAGTTGAGCTTGACTGGTCTGTGCTTTTCCAGGTCGGGCAGAGAGTGACAACTGAAATCGTCATCCACATCACCCATAGACAGTCATTAGAACAACTAAATCTGACTCTAGTGTTGTAAGTGTTAAACTAAGGCTCTCACAAGATACGGAAACACAAATGTGCACCCCCTCCACCCATCTGAAAAGAGCAGGCATCCCTTGACCAGTGAATGTGATCTAGCTCAAGCCTGATATCACCAAAGAAAGATCAGTTGTGCCCTAGGCTGCATAAAATCCCTCCATTCTGAAAAGTGTAAATACTTGACCATTCTGAAAAGCTGAAAAGTTTTTCGCATGGCTAAGCTTGACCACCCAAAAGCTATTCATGGTTAAATTAGGTCAGCACTGTTTACTTTCTATTTCAGGACTGTGTTTTCCAATAACAATGCTTGTTTACCTGTAATCATTTCTCAGTCATTCAGGCTTTTGAGGCCATAGCAGGTATGGGATTGTTTGTCCTGGCTGGTTTTTTGCAGAAAGTTCAGTTATGATAGTACTTAAGTACTGGTGACTATGACACTAGGGGGGACATGTAGTATTGATATGACTATTATTTATAATTATAGATATTGACTGACTCTTTGCATCTTTGTTCTTGATTCATTACACATTCTAGATGGCATTCCGTCATTGTTTGTCACATATTTATTGTATGCTAGTCTTGATATTTATCTGTATTTGTCTTCATTCTCCACTTTGGCCAGTTACGGTCAGTCCATATATCAGTGGAGGGAACCTTTCTGGGTTCAGCATTTTGATGCTGGGACTACATGAAATGGAGGTTCTGTTGTTCTGTATTACAGAGGTGGATAGACCTTAACAATCACAAACAAGGTTTTCAGCGCTTCCTCTTTTTCTGTGATTCCTGACAAGTCATACTAAAGTAGTATAGTGATGGTATATGCTTAATCTAGAGAGTCATTTGTTCTTCGCAGGTCAGCCGTTAAACCTCAGCTGAAATTTTGATGTGTGATGAAGAAAGGAAAGTAATTTTTTTTGAAATTTCAAATCCCTCTCAAGGCAATTTTTTTTTTAAAATGTAAAAATTAACAGAAAGTCATTAGGTGTTCCAGCCTTAGAGAGGCCTAACTCCTATAGAATGTCAGAAAATCAAAATGTGGAAGAACTTTCTAGATGACGGTATCTTCCACTGAAGATCTTTTATTGCCTCCCTTTCTGAGTAAGAGAGTTTTTTTAGCCATAAAGCAATAAAAAGTCAGTTTTGAACTAAATGTCAGTTAGTCAGTGACGGGAGTGTTAAAGCAAAATGTTTTAATGTATGTTCCAATTTCTCAAGAGAATTTCATGTAGCACGCATCATTGACATGGCTATAATTATTGCTGCATGTTTGTGTATGTGTTATGTAATGATATGAATAATATTATGTATGACGTTGGAATGACATCTTAATATGTCTGACAGTTAGTTAGAATATGGTTTATACTACTGGAATAGGAACTGACTTTTATATTCAGGAGCTGACCGAGGCCTCTAATAACACAATTTCATTGAAAGCCTAAGTTTAAAGCAAAATCTTGCCAGTTTAGTATGTACTGATTTTGGGGGCAGTGATAAGTTAATAGGCCAGCTCAAAAAATGGAAAGTGGAAAAATGTTTAGTTTTTGTGAGGTATCTAATTGTGTGATTTACATAAAGTAAAATTTCATCCTGACTTTCTTGGAAATGATATCATTTCACTGGGATGACCCCCTCCCCTCCTCCCAAGCTACTTCAAACAATATAGTTCTGATCAGAATAACACTAGATCCAAATAAAAAAAGAGTTTTGCATAAAACAAAGTTTTGTATGAAACCACTAAATTCTTGTTATTAAAAAGCAATGTACTTCAGATCAGAAAAACATTAGATCTAATTAAAAACTTTTTTCCACCTGCTAAAAGTTCATAAAGTTAGGTTTTTATATGATATCAGGAACTTGAAGTAGTTAAAAAAAAGTGGCTTAACACTTTGAGGTCAGGGCTCCGAGGATTAAACCTCATTTTAACTGGCTATTAGACATTTGGCAATAAAGTCATGACGACATTTACTCACATTTCTACTCAAGATGTGTTGAAGTTTACTGGATAACCCAGACCTGCCAACTATCCCAGATTTATTGGGATTGTCCTGATCTTGCTGGCCAGTTTCTGTGCAATGATATATAATGAATGAACTGGCAAACTCAGTACCCTGAGCTACTACATTTTCAAGATAGATGGTGTTTTTTGTGGATGGGTATCCTTATTTAAGGATATCCAAAACTTGGCAGGTCTGAAATATCCTCATTTGTATTTTGCATTGCTTTGTGAATGTTCCCAGTGAACGGAGACGTGCAGAATACTTAATTAGAGCTAAACTGGGTTTTTCTTTTTCTGTGCAACTTCATTTTATGTTCTCTGAAAGACGTTACTGTTTGGATTTTCAACAACTCTTTTCTGTTAGTTGGTATTGTCTCTGCCATAGTAAATGGTTGCATTTGCACACGGCACTTCCGCCATCACCGTGCATAAGTAGAGTATTCACATCTGATTCTCGACTTTGTTTACGAAATTTGCTGGACTTGCAGGGTTGATCCCTGTCTCCAACCATCAGCCTCATGACAGAGGCTGGTAATCTGGTAATTAAATAAAGGGTTAAAAGATTACATGACATCTTGCTTTTCTCCGACCCTTATTTTTGTGGAGTAAGACATGGCAGTCATTAATGTGAAGGTGATATATTTTTCAAGCCAAAACCTGGGTGATGTTTTAAAATTGAGATGTTGGGAGGGGGGGGGGATTAAATCATGATGAATGTTCTATAGGCTATAGGTTTTTTTTTTTTTTTGGCTCACTTTTGAATGTGGATGGATCTTTATAGAAAGAATCAACTCACTAAAGACTGAAGACACGTACACATGTTCTCTACCGTGCACCACCTGAGGACTAAAAGCCTGCTATAATGTCATCTTCCTTGCACTTGGCTGAGTATAAAGTATGTAATAAGGTTTCTTGCATCTATTCACTAGGCTGGTCCAGCTATTTCATGCTTTATGTTATAAACTGCTCTTGAATATTATGTAAACTGGTCAGTCTTCAATGAGTTAACCCAGGTCCTTTTCCTTTATCTGTTAGTAGCTGGATTCAGTTTTGATGATGTCGTTACATGTGTGTATCACAAGGCGTGATATTTAACATATTGCTGTTTATTCTACACAAGGTAAATGTGGGGAGGAGTGTGGTTTGTATCTTCACAAACCTAGAGCACGGTGTGTTAGTGAAAGATAGTTGATCATGTGATATTTCATGTTGTCATTTTCTTATGGTTTGGTTTCATTTTGTGATGACATGGTAAGGACTGCATTTACTAGATTGAAAAATTTTCTTTCAGATGTTTGAAATGGATTGAAATTATGAAATGGGTAGTCAAGTGTTTTTAAATGTCTTTTTGGAGATTTGTATCGGAAGCTTAATAATCTGACTTTGTTATTGTCTTTATTGTCCAGTTTTTGCAAATTTGTATTTCTAGGTTTTCTGAAGAAATTTTAGATACAGTTACTGAGTCAGCCATGTGTTAGATGGCCTTCAAGTATTTTTGTGTTCACATGGATGTCACTTTTAACGTACAAAGTATGTCAGTTGTTCAAATGAACAACAATAATTTTTGTCTTTGTAAGTATTTGTAGTAATTATGAAATGTCTCTCATGAGTTAAGTTTCTGGGACACCCCAAGGTGAGAAGGTTATTCTTTAAGGCTTATTACCATATACAATGTTTGTGTAGAGGCTTGACATCTTATTCCACATGAAATTGGGATCGTGTGCCAACTTTTTATTGGCACAATGACACATGCATGTATTTCATTATAATGTTTGTAATGTGCTACAGCTTTGAACTCACTCATGAATTTAAATACTGTCATGAATTTGGATACTGTCAACTGAATGGCACCAAAATTTGTATTGATCTAATTTGTGGAATAGGATGCTATATAATCAACAAAGACGATATGTTCTCATGAATGAGCTCCTAAGACCAAAGCCATTTTGCTGCCTAGGATTAGTACTGTTGTAAGTCTAACAATGACTTTAAGGACTTAGGACAGTATTGTGCGGGCTGCAGTTTGTGGTTATGACATTATTGAGGCTAAAAGCCTCACTTTTTATGTTAAATCTCTCTTGCATTTTGGTGGATGGGTTCTGGGTATGTTTAAAAATAAATCTGATACTCTTATCAATGTTGAATCTGGGTCCTCTTCAGTTTCTCTTATATACTTATATGTCTTGTCATTAACGAAGTTGGAGAAAAGTACATGTGTATGCAGAACTCTACCACTGGACACTGGACTTTGGTGCAGTCTTAACAACTCACAGCGAGTGAAACAAAGTCAACCTCAAACCCTACATAGTAGAGATATCTTAGGAAAATGAATTAAATGTCCCTAGTTCCAAAGAATATGCACATTCTATACAGATGTACATATCAAATTATACGCATTGAGTATTTATCTGTTACAAAGAATATATGGGACTGAGCAGAAGTGTACATATAATACAAACTGCATTTTTAAATGGCAAGAAACCCACAAAGGGAGCATGTTCAGAATAAAAAGGAACCAACTCCCAAATTTCAAGCTGAGCAGCAATAACAGTGCTAGGCCATACACAAAATTGAGGGTATTTTGTTTTCAAAATAGATGTGGCTCATCCTGCCCACAGATTGCTAAACTACAAATCAATGGCTGTATGCATAATCCTTACGTTAGTTACTGCAGTAACCAGGGAAAACTCTCAAAACATTACAAAATGTTCACTGTGATTAATGTTGTATGTAAATGAAACATATGGATTATGGATTATGCATATGGCATACGTTGTGAAACAAAAATTTAATCTCCCCTTATCCCAAATACGAAAACAGATGCCAATACAAAAAACCTGAAATAACAGACAGATACTGGGAAATAATTTATTTTATTAAAACAAAAGAAGAAAGGTGACCAGAGGCTTTGAAACATGGTGATCGCAGCTGTGGTTGAGATAATAACGCTGCTGATGATGATGATAATGGCAATAAAAAGGATGATAATACCATAAAGTGGATGACAATCTGGATGATAACACTAAGGAGTTGATGACAATTCTGGATGATACATAGATGTTGCTCGTCACAAAATTCTCTGGAATCAGGGAATGTTGTCATTCAATCCGAGAAAGCTGATTCTAGTTCTAGACACTCTGTGGCATCTCTTTAACCATGTTTTGAGGGTCTTGGATCTTCTCTAATATTACACATTTTATGCATACAATACACATTTCTAACCGACTGATTACAAGCCCACATTTAAGCATAACATACACATTTCTCACCGACCCCAGAAAATTCAGAGAATTTCATGAAAAATGAGCGGCACCATTGACGGAGTGGATGACAATCTGGATGATAACACCATGGAGTGGATGACAAACTGCTCAGATTAACGTGGTAAAAAGACTCTCCATCTCTTTGCATCATGCCAAATTCCCCAACACACTTGAAAATGCTTATTGCATATATTTCACTAGACATTCTACACCATTTCTTTATAGACAGATTTTGCCATATCCATAGGACTGATTTCAAGCCCAATTACTACTCTGGGACTTACAAAGTGTTTAGGAATAGCACTAGTTTCATATTAAAATGGCGTAATAAGCATGTTGAAGGTACTTACAAATGAGATATGGTCAACTCCACTGAATCACAATTCAGGTAAGTGCAATTTCTATTTAATTGCAACATTTTCCACTGGAAAACAGCAACTCCTTTCAACTGCAATATTTTTCACATTCCTGAGTAGTTGCACTTAAGTAGAGCCTATTGTAACACTCACAGAATATGGGATAAGCAACAAGAGGAAGTGATGAAAGGATGAGAAAGACAAAAGCAACTTCTCCACAGACAACAGTTATGATGCTGTCTCTCTATCATGTAACTGCAGCTGGTCTCAAAACACACACATACAAAAAAGGTGTGACCTAATGAATATGCAGGAGTTTCAAACAAAACAAAGCAAAACAAAAATTGCCTCGTTTGGCTGTACATAGCCACCTTGGCAACACTGCCAAGTTTACACTTTTCTTGGTTGGGTTGGATTTTATCTGGCATAACATTTTCATTTCACCCATAAATCAGAGTGAACGCCTAAATTTTGGGGATGTTATGGCCCCAATGAAATCTTCACTTTCTCTCAGTTCTAGGCCAGGTCAGACTAAGTTATATTTCATAATAACAGTTTCAACCATGACCTAAAATAAAAAAACCCTCATTTGTTATGTAATCCTTATCAACTTTTTACTAGCAAATTAAAATTGTGTATGAGTGAGAGTTAATTTAAGAAGTCAGCCGCGAGGATTTTTTGGAGTAATTTCCCTTGCTTGAAAGCTAGAGGTTTCCAGAATTAAATGCACATTATCTAAATTTCAAGTGCCCTAGAATTTTGGGGAGGGAGGAGAGAAACGCCACCCTTCTTCTTTGGGAAGAAAAAGACACTGGGAAAATGGCAAGTAAATAAGAAACTGAGAACAGAAGCTTCTATTGGCTCCAACCAAAAACTTGCATGCTTTAGGCAAGTTGGATGACCCCACCAGTGACACCACATTTTTTTCTCATTGCCTATGCCTTGAGTGATTTGAAACCTGTGCGCTAAGACCTTGTGACCAGGCTTGTCTTCCACACTGTTAATAACGGGTACTTCATGCCTTAACTGCTAAGCTCAAATAATGAACTGGACTCCCAGATTTCGAGTTCATGGTTTGCAGAGTCACACAGTTATAAGGTTGTTTGAGCAATATCTAATACAATAAAACCATCTCATTCCCAGGAGATGGTTGTGATATTGTACATGGCACAGCACTGAACTCGAGGTGAATCCAAACAATTGGCAAAATCCTTGGATTCTCCCACTATGCTTGATACAGGGTTAAGGAAGAAAAATCCAACGTTGAGACATTCCCTAGACTTTAACACTATTTAAGAACTCTCTCAGGTATGCATTCTCTGTTTTTTAAACCTGCCCCTAATCCTAAACAAAGCTTTGTGTGGAAAAGTTCCAGAATATTGCCCATAAGGAAAGTCAAACAGTCAGATCTACACAGTACCAGTATCAGACAGCGTAGGTACGCCTTCAGTTAAGATTTCAGCTGAGGCAAGATTTAAAGGCAATATCACTGGACTCTCACAAGAGCCCACGCTAATGGTCAATGGCCAGTGGTCAAACCCTGGAAGTCCACCAAATTTCATAAACAAAGTCGAGAAACTGACAGTAGGAACTGACAGTGTGCAAATGCGACTCTCCTCTCATACAACCACAGTTGCTTAGGAACCATCCGGCGGCTCCATTTCTATCACATAATGACGAAATGAAATTAATGAGGAAGATGCCGGTGATGCACTGGACAGAATATGGATGGGAGATCTGCCGTTTTATGAAAAAAGACTGTATATGCCAAATTTGCTCAATTTCACCTTCTGACCGCTTTGTATAGAGCCTAATACTGTATTCTCTGTCCCTCCATCTGGATTATTCTTGAGTAGGCTGAAAAGTTTTTGAGTCAGTCAACTGTATGTACCAATAATTAATTGGTAAACCGAGACCAACACTCAAGTTTTGTGCATGTTAAGTAAAATTGTGATTTTGGCCCATACCAGCTTTTGTCGTAAAACAGCAGAGGGGATGAAAGTACTGTGGTGAAATTACAAACTATGCATGTAAAGATGTGGTAAGCTACAGTCTGCCAGCAGCTGTAACTAGGGTACACATGAAGCTGAAGCTGTAAGCATAGTATGAGCAATGACATTTAGGAAAAACATCTTTCTTTAACTAGCACAGTCATGAAGTCTAGAGGATACTGTTTCAACCATTAGTATCCAATGAATGCCACAACATGATTTATGTGTGTATATATATGCTAAAGTGACTGCATCTGCTGTGTTACAGTGAGAGGGTGTACATGCCAAACTGGGTCAATTCATATTTTGATATCTTTATAAAGAGCTTAATGTTCTGGATATATTCTTTTGTAACGTATGGTTTCTGAGATGCCAACCATACACATCATACATGAATTGATGAATAAAATGAGGCACAACACAAACATTTTTTTTTTTGTGTTGTCTGTAAACTTGTGATTTCATGCATTTGTCTTTTACCACAAGACAGCAGGCACATTTCTGGGATTTTGTGTTCATTATCAAAGTTTCAAAAACATACATGTAGCACAGTCAGTAACTTATGCATGAATGTCTGAGAGCACTACTTCAACCATGAGATTTGAACTCTATTACATGAATCATGATGAAGCTAAAGTTATAAAGCTGAGCATGGATACCCTGAACACATGTGAATTGAAAACATGGTTCCCCGAACAAACTTTGAAGGTTGGAATTTCCTTCTCTGATATCAGTGCTTCATGTATGCTCAAAATTTTGCAAAATTTGAACAAGATGAGTGGTTCCAAAGATTTCAAGTTATCTATGCACGACTGGAACTTCACAAAATATTTCACTATGGAAATGACAGCCACAAAATTTGATGCCACCAGGGTTTTCTATGCTCAAGTCTACAAAAGCAGGTCTTATTGTTCAGACAAGACGGCTGTATGATTTATGAGCTTACAGTGGCTACTAAATGCAATGATAGAAGTATATCTAGAGTGAAAAACTGATATGCTGCACATCTCTCACAATTCAGCCTGGCACTTCCTGAATGATGCCAGCAGTTGTGGCAAGACAGGATTTACAGTAAAATGCGACTCCCAGGCTGAAGCAGGGCTTACACAAGTTTTTCTTCTGACTCAACAAACATTTAGATCTTACAGTGATACTTTCTTAAGCAGGTAACCATTTCCTGAGCATCTATCAATAAAATATAAATGTATACAACAAGGTGATTTACTTCCCTCCTGAGGAAGAAACATTCAGAAATATGTTCATGAACATACAACTCGCTCGCACAAGGGAATCCATGGGTATCTCCGATGATAAAACCTGTTCCATTTTCTCACCAGTAGTTTTGTTTCAGGAACTTTTGTAATAAGCATATTCAAAACTTGAGGATCAGTGAGTATTACAGTGTGACACAAAACTGGTTGTATAACTGTTTGCACAACGTTCCATTTGGTAATATCCTCTCACTGGTTTGACATTCCTGAGATCACAAGATAACGAGCTTGGGATTTGTTTCGCGCCTAAAGCCTGGCCCAGTCTCTTACAATATCAATTAATAAAAATATTTTAGTATGCAGGGCTCCCCAGTCAAACACCACATTTGGAGACCTTCTCCTGTATGCTTTACAATGTATTAATATACATGTTTATCATACAGCCAGGCCATGAATAATGTTCAATGTATGGAGATGATTCTCTGATTAAAACTGATAACCCCTGCATTAGGCTATACAAGGTGACAATGTACCTGGTCATCATGTACAAAAAATGTAAGGATGAAACTAGACCCACACTGAAAATCCATAAGGGGAAAGCATCACCCTTTCCAAGAGGTTGTAATACAACTCACCACAATAAAAGCATAGGAATTTCTATGTAAAATTGCACATAAGTGTGCGGAATTGTGCATTACAGGTGATGGCCTTAGAGCAACTGTCACCTGCGGCAGCATCAGATTTCACCCATGTCTATTATGCATCTCCTTGTATGTTCACACATGGGCTTTTTCTGGATTTCTGGGTCTTGATACAAAAATTACTCGACTTTGCTTCAAAGTATGTTCTTAGTTCTTTGTAATCTGAAACTAGACAGAAATTGAAAAAGACAAATGTGTGAACATGAAAGGAGGTATCCAAGAGACTTGGGTGAAATCTGTGGCCATATGCATAATCCTTATGTTAGTTAACGCACTGCGGTAACCATGGGAAACTCCCAAAATGTTAGTAGTGTTCACTGTGGTTAACGCATTACGTTAACTAACGTATGGATCATGCATACGGCCACTGGTGTCAGACACAGTAAAATCTGGTAAACACGAAAATGAAGGGATTAGCCAAATGTTGGTGGGCTACGCAAATTCTGCGTTATCTATGTACGGTACAATATATAGGGAACCTACAGTCTTTCAGATCAGTTGTGAGTGTTAGGTTCAGTATGTTTTGCTTTCAAGACTGCTGTACATTGTCATCTCCTTTGATGGAAGCAAAGTTTAACTTAATCTCCACACACCCAACAACCAGTCTTCAAGGAGAGAGATAGCTATGACAGCAATGGCTCATATTTTCTTCTCTCTGTCACTTCTTCATATGTATTGCAGACAACAGCTGTCATTCTTGAAACCTTGCTGTCAACTTATTGAATGTACCGTATTTTACTCTGAGTAATGAGGGCCATGGAACAGGGATTTTCTACTCATTTGGGTTAACCAAGATTTTGAGTAAAGCGCTCTCATGTAATAACTGTTTTAATGAAGAAACATGCACTATTCTACACTTTGGGATGCAATTTTGAATGAAATCACCACTGAAACTTACAGATGCGAGTTACACACCAGGTTTTATGTGTATTATAACCTCTGGGAAAGGGTTGTACTTTTCATTAATGACAACAAAGTAGCGATCATAAGGAATGAAAAGGTATGAGCACCTCAATGTCCAGGTAAAATCAACACCAATAATATAACATACAGAAACTGAACAAATACAACTGAGTATCATTGAGCTACAGTATAAATTATGATTTCAAACAAAATTCTCAAAAATAATAATCAAACTATAAACATTAATAAAAATAAATAAAGACTGTCTGGAAATACTTCTGCCACATCTCAAAACTGTATTTCTGATGTTAAATCATGGATAAATCACAACTCTTTTTAACTGCAAACTGTCCATGCTCTTGCGGACTTGCAATTAATCCAAGTAAATCATTATAACTATCCTATGAACAGACTTCATGGCAGCAGTATTTCCGGTCAGAAGATGGTCTCATCTCAAAACAAGAATCAGTAAAACTGAAATGGACATCATCCACATGAAGTTGACCCCTCTCCGCTCCCCCGACTGATGACATGACAGACATAGATAGACAAAACAAAAACAAGAGGTGAGGGGGAACTCAAAAGTAAATGTCTGCCATGTAATGACGAAACACTGTATATTATGTGGTTTGAGCATCTTACAGTGTCTTGTCACTGTAAGGCAAACTGTTCCATACAGTTCTGTTGTACATATTGCTGCGCTGATCTAAAGAATATAGAAACATATAAATATGCTGGGTGAATTAGATCAATAAATAAGTTCATTGATAAATAAGAGAGTTAACCGTTTTACGTCATGCCCTGCACTAACTTCGAGTCCTTTAGTATATAGCATGTTGTCGGGAAAATCCCCGCGATATGCACCGCTGACATATAATTCTAACAAAACTAAAAACTAAGGAAGTAATATTCAGGCATACTTTTTTGGGGGCACAAAACTAGTTGTTGATAAGTAAAAAAACTATATATAAATAATCCACGCTTAAAACAATAGGTTGTGTACAGTTTACTGTGTTGTGCAAAATTTTGAATCATAATTTTTGGGCCAGTGTGAAAGGTCATATAGAACTCCACAAAATCTTGGGGTGGCACAGAGAGGAGTGGCATGGTTTGTGTCATATGGATGTTGTGGGGCGTGACACGAAAAGGTTAATATAGATGAATAAATAAATGAATAAAATTATGAAAAACTAAAAGGTGACATACATAATATTCTGAATGCATCCTGTCCATAGCACCCAAAAGATTTCACTATGTATCAGACCTGCATACTAGGTCACAATTGCACCAGCGATCTGGTAAAACATAGTAAATGTGTCTGACTCAGATCTGAGACCTAGGTTTTTCCAGATAATTCTCCTATGCAGGCACAAATTTCTGTTGCCTGTTTGATTTTTCCAGATTTAACCCAGACAAATAAATATGCTTCAGACATTTTTACTTGACTTACATTAGGGGTACTGTCTGGTGAGCCCAAATTTGTGCCTGACTCAGTTTAGGCCAAAAACTGATATACAGCTAGGTTTTAACAGTGACTGGACATTTGCAAAGACCAAGAATTTGACAAGAAAAGCTACAACCAACTCCAATCACTCTGGTGTAGCAATAAGTAGAAAATTAACACAATATTCCAAAATTGTAGAAAAAGTTTCTTGATTATTGATAGTTTTGCTGATTACTGATTGTTGTGCTATAAATATACAAGCTATTGCACTCCGAATATTTCCTTCCCATAATGTTGACTGCTAAGAGCTAAAGATCATCAAACAACAGATTCTCAGAAACGATGGCACTCTTTCAAAGGTCTCATGACCACAGGTTCCATCTTTGCTAAGCCTGGTTTTGATAAAACAGAGTAGCACTTTGCTATGACAAAATTCTTGTCTAGTTTCTGATAATATACTGAGGGTATTCACAGTTTCACAAAAATGTTTTGTTAAAAGAAGAGTACTAGCACGTAGATCACAAGGACTCTAAAACTTCCTGGAAAATACAACAGGACACTCATCATGCGTCCTTTTGTCACAAGACGTCACACGTCACTCAAGATGTTAAAATACATTTTCCAAAGTGATATGATGGACATATCAAAACTTTAGTTTATAGTACTTTATGACTGTTCTTTGACTTTTCAACACTGTGCCTGGCTTAGGGCTAAGGGCAACGGCAGACCCTGGAGGGGCACGGGAAGAGTAAGTATCCTAGATCTAAGATATTGCCCAGGTGTGTTCTCTTCACTAACCCAATTCCTAACAACAACCCAAGCACACCTTGGGAGAATCCCAAGAATTTACCAACTGACTTGGGACACTTGCACACTGAAATGCCAATTTAGACAAAAAAATATAAAAACAACAATAAGAGAAAACTGTCGTGAATGTAACAAGCTGTTAAAGTAATTCGTAAGTAAGTCTGCATGAAACATACCAACGTAAAGCATAACTAATGATGATGATGGAAATGACGGTGGTGAAGAGAGTGATGTTATGGATAATGGTAACTGCCCCTCTTACAATCCCACAATGATATTCTTTATTACATAACTTCAATAAATACTTAAGTCTCCATGTAGATAGGATATGAATGAACAAGCTGCTTAGCGAAACATGATACAGGATAGTAGGGGTGTTTGTGGTCATAACAAAGAGATTGGGGAATCAATTGCAAACCAATGAAACATGATGATGATGATGAAGATAATGATGGCAATGTTGAAGATGGTGATGATGACAGTAGTAATGAAATGACAATGATATAAAAAATGATGATGAAAATGATGACAATAATTATGATGATGATTGCGGACAATGACGATGAAGACTGATGTAGTAATACACTGAAAATCATGAAGAGTATACCAATGCAACAATGGTAATGATAAAAAATAATGATGATGCTGTAACAGATGATACTTGTACATCATAGCATTAACAAATAAAACTATCCCACCTCAAAAAATGTAAAGTTGCAAAGATATTGTTATCAATCATATACTCAAATACGATGTGAAGCCATTCACTTCTGTTCTAGTTCAAAACCTAGCTCTTAAACTGTTTCCACACTTATCAGTTTAAATGCTCACCAAAAGCAATTCTGGTAAACTGTGCGGCCACATGGATGGCATTCACATTTTTTGCCATCTTCTTCTTAAAGCAAGGATGTAAACAGCACATGCTGAAAACGGCGGAAAATTGTCTGGACTGGGTGGAAGCCTTGTCATTACCGTGGAATGATCCACTACTCATTTAACGTCAATACCACTTGCAGCTCAAAGCTAAAGTTCCACTACCATGAAAATGGTGGTAAAAGCAGAAAATAATGGAAGATTTACATCCTGGTTAATAGTGCAGAGGCACTAAAGTACTTCTCTGACTTTCCAAGACAAAGTAAACTTTTGGAATTTTCCTGCTGGGAAGTTTTGTTGTTTGGTATTCATGTAAGTCTGGGCACAAATAGCCAAATATAGCCAAATTAAGGCTCTTCAAAAGTTGAGCAAGTTTTTTTCTGAATACTAATAGATTTCTCTAGTTTTCCCTAATCACTAGGAAACCTAGATACATATGAGTGCCTCAAGGCATCTGCTAATACTTCACCTATAAATACAGGTATATCAAAGCATAAAGCACACAAGATGCCCATCTATAAACTTATCTTTAAATATAAAACACCTTTACTCACAGTTCAATACAAAATATTATAAGAGGGGCGTGTATGGCATTATAACTGGGGGGAGGGGGGAGGGAAGAGGAGGTGGGGTGGGGAGGCATGTGGATATCATATGTAACAAAAGGTAAGAAAATATACGATTTTTACAATACTGGTAATCACATAAGCAAGAATGCAGACCCAAGATTAAATGTCTTACAATGAGCAATAATCAATAAATGAATGATAACAAGCAAACCCACAAATCATGCTTTCACAGAATACCAAAGTGGATTTAAGCAAAACCTGAACTGAAGTTTTAGGTTCTGTACAATTGGTAGATATCATTCATACCGACATGCAAGACCGTATTCCACATGTAAAGTCACATGCAAATGTTGGTATCAGTATTGTTCAAGGGTTAAGCCCAGTTCCGATGGCAGTAGTGGAATTCACTGACATTGGCAATCTTAAACTTCTGAACGTGAATGTTTGGGACATTTTGATCTTTTCACATCTGTTAAAAGGCTGCTAGTGACCCTGTTATACTGCAAACTTTATTTCTCTGCAATACAACATTCTACATCACCATGGATGACATCCAATGTGACTTATGAATGCTCACACCTCTATAATGCCAAAATTTGCTGCAGAAAAGATTTCTGAACTGATACTGTGATAGCCATCTTGCCTATAATACCACATTAATGCTCCCAAGAGATCAAACCACATCACTGCTACCAGGATGGTGCAGTTCACAGATTAAACTTCACATCACTGCCACCAAATGGTGCACTAGACAGATTTTACACTACAGCATTGCTCACCCAAGATACAGGCACTTCAAAGAAAGTCACAATGGACAGCACAGAGAAAAAGACCTGTCTTCGGTGGGTCTTAGAAAGCAACTCGTTAAGCACAGCCTCTAAATTAAAGGTGTGTGGAAATGGCACACTGCTAGTTTATCTGTCCACAACTCAAATTTCAGACTACAGCTGTAAGTCAATTGCACCCATCTTGCGGACCTGTCAGGAATACCACACTCTCTGAGAGGAGATCTGACTAGAGGCACCTCAGGTCAATACCAAGTTGTGGGGACCCTTTTGGACCTATAGAGGACCATTAAATTTACCAACAGAGCAAACCTGAAGGCATGGCAGGGAATGAAGAAGAAGAAGACTTTGTCAACTGACTCTGTTTAGCTGAACTTCTGTATGCGACCTCTTGTGTGAAGTAACAGTATGAGTTTTCCAAATGAATGGCACACAGAAACAGTATGCATGAAGACTTTACAATGATGATATGCTTCAGATAATCCTGCATGAAGATATGGCGATGAAATGCTTCTCTTTGAGCTTGACCACATTCAACAGAGGAGAACAAATCATATGGCTGCGTACATCACACGGCTGATCATAGCTTCGCAAAAATATGAGACAACATTTTCAAAGTTTCGCTGCTCAGCCATGAGACACATTCTATTTACATAATTCACCCAGTCAACATCCAAGGTGGATCTAATGAAGAATGTCTGTTATCAAATCTTTACCCAAATACACTTTACAAAATTCCACATGATTTCCTTAATTCAAACTTTACTTACTGACTGTAGAAATTTCACAACAGTTCCAGACAATGAAAATTTAACAAAATTGCAATATTTTTCAAAATGTATACAATTTCATCCATTTTTCTTGTGTATCATACTCAGGAAAGGAATTAGGCCATGAAGAAAAAAAAACCAAATGGATAAAATCAGTGAATTTTCGGATAAAACATTTTTGTTAAATAAAATTCTCAACAGTTTTTAATATAAAAACCTGGAAAGCGATGTAAACAGGTCCAGTTCCACCACTGCATACTGAAATGGTAAGAAGTTTCACATGAGCTCTGACATGAAAATGCATTCAAATGAGGGGTGGCACATGCAGTAACACAGCATGACAAGTGAATCTGCCAGTGGCGCTGCCTGACACGAGTGTCTGCCGCTGGCTGGCGCTGTCTCATACGTTGTACAACATCGTCTCGTGGGGTTCTTTCATATGGCCGACCTGCAAGGGCCACAACCACAGGGCTGGATGACCTAGGGGAGAGGAACCAGACAAAATACATCTTAGTCATCTTAGTCATGTAACTTCTTTCTCCTTAGATCAAGATGCATAAATCTTAAGAAGCATAAAGCAAAAATGTTGCAAATGTAGCTTCGTATGTTCCATATATTTACTACAGGTTGCATTGTTAACTACTGACATGTCGCAAAAATGTAGAAATGGAAGACATTTTCTTTGTCCCTCTTCACGCATTACTGCAACACTGGCAGAAAAAAGTGCACTGTTTGGCCAAAATCAGCAAAATTTGCACGAAATTGCACAAAATGCCTAAATTTGCGGAAATTAGCAAAATTGCAACAAGGCCTCATAAACACAGAAAATTGCGATAATCTGCAACCGCAATTTTCTGGAGGGACAGATAAAGCACCAAACAAAGATGAAAGCAAGCCATGGGAAAAAGATAAAACTTTCCAAATGAGGAAAATATGAATGAGACACTCTCATTAAGCAACTTCAAGCCAGCTCTTGGGCCAGAATAGAATTCACCTTATTCTTAAGTGCAATATCTTTTCAGTGGCTAGTTCACATAAATTTCATTATCAGTGTGAGTATGAGAAATGCCTCAAAATGCCCCTCAAGAGCCTAATTGCTTTAAGTGCCAGCTGGGCAAAATTGAGTTATAACAGGTCTGGGAGTCTTGGCATATTACACCTTTTCTATATTGCTTTGCCTCCATACGGACTAACCAATCTGCATTTGTTATGTTAAACAGTTTGAACTAAAATTACTGAAACATTAAAACCTTAAGTCTGTTTTTCTCTCAAACATGTTGGTGGCACTTCAGACGATTAAGACTCTCATAGGACGAAAAGTTCCCAGTAAAGTCATAGAACAACAACAGATTTTTCTTAAGGACACAGAGAAGGTGAAATTCACTTACTTCTGCCAAAGACTTCCTGAAGTAAAGTGAATCGAGATTTCCTGGCTCTGATTGGCCCTTCTTTTTTGACGTGCTCTACAGCTGTTTCATCATTAAGTATTGCTGACATCTGTAATAGAAGATAAGAAATAAAGGGATTACGACCACAGTATCGAGGAAAAGAAGAAAGATCAAATTGTTTTTGTGCCAATTATTGCCTATTGTGCTTGTGGACAGAAAAGTACATTTGACCTGCACAACATCTACCTTAAACTGCAGAGATCAGAAATCTCAACATAAGATGGCAGATGGAAAAGTAATGTTTTGCAATGTCAGATATTTGATTTTAAAGTTGAGTATGTCAGTAACAGAAATATTGCAGCAAGACATCAACACATCATTACATATGCCACTTCATGTCACTGAACCAAGAGCAAAAGCTGAAAAGGTGCTGACTTAGTGAAAATGAGTCAAGAAATTTCCAAACAGACTGACTTATGAGATGGTGAATTATTTACAGACAGATTTATCATTACTGCCTTACCTGATCACAACCAATGGCAATGACAAACAGACCAAACAAGATGCTCTCTATCACAAGAATAATGGAATGAATTCTGAAAAGAAACAATATCAAAAAAAAAAAAAACATTGCTTGAAAATTTTTCACGATGAAATAAGTGGAACCAGCAGAAATGTCTTCCCTCCAATCATTTACTCAATGATACCCTGGAGAGTTGAAAAAGTTCATGAGTGACATGGCAAACTGGGGTTAATGTAATGTGAACTTGCGTAGCTAGGATTTTCTGGATATGAGACTTTATGAATAAAACTTATCTAAATTAAATGTGTCTTCTTCAGATGCACTTTCTCAAATGGCTTCATATTAATAGAAACATTATTCCATATCCTAGCACTAACCTTAGGAGATTTTATTTTTAATCTATGTCAGAAGATACAGAAAATTCTTTCAGTATACTGTTTACAAACATGCAAGCCTGACATATCATTAGTTTTTGACAAGTGATGTAAAATAATGCATACCTTCAGGTCATGTGACTTGCAGAAAATATTTTTCTCTGGTCATACATTTGAATGTCTTTGGGGGGTAAAGTTTCGAGACTTTGGGTTTCTCTCAAGTAAAGGAGAACTTTGGAGTGCGGGAAAGATGGAAAAATCACCACATATCCTATGTATTTTAAGAGGGGNGGGGGGGGGGGGGGGGGGGGGGTTATCAAGAGTCACCCAACTGCATGATCTGGAGAAGACATTGCAATATTACACCACTATGGTAAGATCATTACCTCAAAGAGAATACCTATCCTAACTATAGCAGGAACACAGCCATTTGACAGGGATCCCAAACTTTGGTAATGTTATATCATCCTACTTACAAGATAAGAAGACAGAATCTGTAGATCAGTCCTAGGCATAGTCAACCTTAATTCCACTACAGATAGTTCCTGCCTACTTACACTTTAACATGCTTGATCTCTTTCTTGGCTTTGGGCTCTACCACCCAGGAAACAACGACCAGTGTCAGCGCAAACACACTGGCCAGGCCTAGGGAGAGACAGCCATAATGTATGAAACACATGGTTAACATATCCATACGAGAGAAGATGAGGAGTTTGTTGTTTCACTGCACTTATTGTTCCCTAAAGCTGTTAAAGTGATGGTGATGAGACATTGTGAGCTTTAGGGTCCATCAGGCAGCATTTTTTTTTGTCCTCGGATGAAAAATATGACAAAACAGATGTGTAGAAAGTTAGGAAAAGGTAAAAAAGTAATGGTAAGAACACTACCACCTACAAAGAATGTTAGTAATGAGCAGATTTAGGGACATGGGTAGAGGAATCAAGCTTGTAAGAAACTCAAGAAGTCCAGAATGCAATGTTGTTGTTTCCATCAACAGATAAACAAGCTGTGCTGGCAAAAATAATTTTTTCATTTTTTTTTGCTTTTTTTTACAACTGTAAACGGAGAGAATGTTTAGTTCCATAGATAATTATATGAATCAGAGGAGCACAGTAAATTAGATATCAATCTCAGTTACTTACCAACATAAAATAAAAACTGGATGAAAAATCTTTGATTGTACTCTCCCACACAGTTGTTGATCCTGAAAACAGAGATTGGACATGATTGTCACCAAAGAGTCATCTTATTCATCTTATTTTAAAATACAGCAAATTACTCAATTCTTGCATTTATTGCTGGGTGAAAGAAATCTAGAAGAAGAAAATTGTCCTCAGCAAATGAAAAAAAGCTGTCAGTTACCAAAATGCAGTTAAACTCAAAATTTCCTCATTTTCCATCAAATCTTGTCCATCATTTACAGTCAACTCCACGATAATGAATCATTGGGAACATGAAAAAAGTTGCTATTAAGTAGCATTGTTTTAAGCCATTTCTTGAAAGGAGGATGACCTTTTCGTTTTCATGTTCTATGTTTCCTGCTTGAGCAGAACTGTTACAGAAACACATTCACATCTATCTCTGAATGTGGTACTTTGGTTGTGCAGTGACATGAAAACGCTGATTTTCCCAATCTTATCAGTTAACCTTCTTGGTTGCAATATACTCTAGAAACATAATTTTGATTACTTTGTCAATTGTTTACCCTCTGTCTCCACTCCAGAGAGCACTGACTGCAGAGCGAGAGAAGTAAGGCTTTTAAGTACTACTGTTAAGTACCTACCATGGACAATGGTGATCCATGCGGCGAATACACCTTCGACATACTCTACAGTGATGTGCCCTTGGAGGGCGATACGTTTCACATTTCATACACACTGTCCAGCCATCAGTCTGTGGAGGGAAGATGGTGTATAAAATATGAACATCTCCTGAGTACTTCTAACTTCTAATTTATGGAAAGGTGAGGGGTATGTTTATGACATTAGACAACTTAGACAACATTATGAAGAAAGCTTCTGCTAGATAACAACACTCACACACACACAAACATACATACACACACACACTAAAAAGAGACTTGTCCCAGAGTAGCAAGTAATTCACCTGTTTATTATTATGACAAAATCTTCAAACTAGATCTAGACAAGTATGTGGGTTCAACAACATTCCATCAATTTTGTGAGTTCCCAATTCTTTGGTTTTATTTAAAAGGTAAAGATTTCCAGACTACAGATATTCATCCAGTAGTTTCTAATAGGAGCATGATCACTACTCCAGCGATAAGTCGAGAATAAATAAACTGTATTGATACAAACATGAGCTTTCCTCAGAAATGGCTAGTCTACCAGTCTGCCTACCGTTTTTCTCTTGGATGATTCTGAGTGAATGTCTGAAAAATCCATGCTCGTCTTGGGAATCGGCACAATTCCAGGATCAGAGAGAACTGCTCGGAGATGCGAAACAGTTAGCAAGAAAATGATGGTGTTGAATGTGACGACAACAACTGCACCCCATAGCCTGCAAAATATCAGAAATTATAGATAATGTTGTTTATAAAGTCGGAACACGCAGAGATATTGCAATCAGAAAACTTTTCAGTAGATCTTGTCAATGACTAAATGAACTGCATCAATGCAAGAGCGGTCCTGTCCCAGGAGATAGCCAGGGTTTTTTCCTGACTTTTGCAATCAGAAAACTGCTATTTTCAACCATTTTCCCATGCAGCAAAAACTAGTCCCTGCAGCAGGGTATTAGTCTATCCAAGAAGAGCATCAGGTGTAAAACTCGCTCAGAATTCTTCCAAAATAAGTTGAGCCCTAAATATAGCTTTTTCCTTTGTAGTTGGGTACAATGATTTGACTAGTTTAGCCCCTACAATTTGCTACATTGAAACCGGCTTTAATCTCTGAGGACTGAAGTGGAGATCTGCAAAACTGATTCATCAGTGTTCATGCCTGCAAAAGACATGCAATGAACTCTAGTAGTCTAGACGTCTAGATAGACTATGCCAGTGCCCTGGACTATGATATTAAAAAAATACAGATCTAGATTTAGTCTTTAAATAGACCCTATGATGGCTTGGATCGTACAGTGTGAGCAGTAACAGTGTGTTAAACCCGTAACTGTTGCCCGTCCCAGCCCATCACGGTTTCCTCTCTTGCTCTGACTCTGGATCTGGACTAGGATGAGCCATGTTACAGTGTCCAAACTGAACAGAGAACAGTTCTGTTCATTAACTTACGTGTCGGTCATCGATGGAATAACTAGGTGCTTGACGACAACATAATCAGCATAAAATACTGCAACGTAAGTTATAGCAATGCAAATAATTCCACAGGGATCTAGCCGAAAAACGGCCATCTTGGTTAGTTTGTAACAACAATCTGACAAAACGTGGATTGGATTGTCTAAGGTATTTTTATTTACTTATCTATTTACTTAGCCTACTGCTAAGTCATAGCTTATTATTTATTCGCACTTTTACTCGAAATNATAAGAATAACGGCATGTTTATTCAGCTCAGACAACAATCAATTGTAAATGAGTGTTCTCACTCTTACAACGAAGCTTTGTGTAAGATATTATAAGTTTGTTTTTTGGTTTTTTTTGTTGCACTTCTACTCGTCGTATACAATAAATAACAGAGAGAGTGAAGAAAAAGGAACAAAAAATAAAGCATGAACTTGCAGTGACACTTTTCCCACAAAGAACTTGTTCTGTAATGCCATTGATTGCCATACAGTTCCTCGTGTTTCATTCATAGCACCCAGACACCTTCACTCCCTCTCTGCCTCGATTTTGTAGCGAGTAGAGTAGTTAATTACTATTTTTCACAAAGTAGTGGCTCAGTAGGCCTAGTTAATGTTGTTTTTTTTATGTTTTATTGTCAGTATGTCGAGTTTCAAATCCGTAGTTAAGCCACTTTTTGATCAGGCAAATGACTTCTTGATCCACCCGCACATAGCAAGAAGACCTAGGTCAGTAAAACCTGCAACAGTCAAGGACAAATTGCCGTTTAATGGGCCCAAAATTTCATTCCAGTTCTCTTGTCTAGAAACCATTCAGCAATTCTTAATATAAAAGTAATTTGAAAAAAAATCATTAAAAATAACTAATTACAAATTACTTGTTTCTTGTCATATAGGTCTGAAGATACCAATGTATTTTTCACTGTTGGCTATATTAGGTTTTACACCTCTCATTAACTTATCCTATGGTGCCGTGTCAAAATACTTTCCAAATATGTTGTTCAGCCCTTCTTCCAAATTTTGACACAAAATACTTTCCAAATATGATGTTTAGCTCTTCTTCCAAATTTTGACAAAAATACTTTCCAAATATGTTGTTTAGCTCTTCTTCCAAATTTTGACACAAAATACTTTCCAGATATGTTGTTTAGCTCTTCCTTCAAATTTTGACACACAAAAAAACCAACAACACCTGAACCAGTTAGCTTTTGAGAACTTAGGCAGTGAAGCAGACAGCCTAATATTTTAGGCCTTTTCACTCAGTAAACAGGGTAACCTAACCTACCTAGCAACAACCACAAATTTTATCTTCGGTGACTAAACCTCACCTATTCTGAGTCTACACATGTATTTGCACCTATCTAAGCCTTTGAAATTAAAATCCAACCCTTTCCCCCCTCCCCATGGCCAATTTTCTGATTTTATAGGGACTATTTAAAATTGCATATTTTTATGCCAGGTGCTATTGGCATCTTCATACCTATAGGTCTGTCAAAGGGAAGCTATATTAGGTTTTACACCTCTCATTAACTTATCCTGTTTTCTGATTTTATAGGGACTGTTTAAAATTGCATATTTTTATGCCAGGTGCTATTGGCATCTTCATACCTATAGGTCTGTCAAAGGGAAGCATAGATGCCGGAAAAAATATGCAGAAGTTAATGGTGCTTTCAGCAGCCCACATCCTTTTCTCGCGGGGTCAACGGGTAAGCTTAAAGTGGGAAAGGATGTAGACAAGGATGTAAAAGGAATAGAAGAGTATGGAAAGCAAATAAGCTAAGATATTAAAAGAGAGAGAGAGAGAGAGAGAGAGAGAGAGAGAGAGAGAGGGAAATAAAACGAGCGGAAGAAGGAGAAGAAAAAGATGAAGAAAAACAACAACATGTAAATGAGTAGAGGATGAAGAAAGAAAGAAAGAAAGAAAGAAAGAAAGAAAGAAAGAAAGAAAGAAAGAAGAAAGAAAGAAAGAAAGAAAGAAAGAAAGAAAGAAAGAAAGAAAGAAAGAAAGATGGCAAGGGAATAAAACAGGGGAAAATTGAATAAGATGAAAGAGAGTAGATTATTGTGATTTGAAAAAAAAAAAAAAGGTTTTCAAAAAGGAGAAAAGCACTGAAAAAAATTTGAAAATAACAAGGACAGCTGCAGCTGTAAGTAGAAAACAAGCCTGAAAGAGTAGAAGGTGCATTTCTTTGCTCGCTTTAATCACTTATCAGAATCAGTCAGCAAAAAAAAAAAAATCAGTCGTCTTCATTTAAATGACCATATTAACTACTATATCACTATATGATAGGTCTTCCTACTGACAAAATATTGCCGTTGATTGCTGTAAATTGTGACACTTCCAACTGAATGTTCTGCAAAAGGCAAACATCATTTTAGCTTTCATGTAACCTGAATAACAAAAGCACCCCCAGTGTGAGTTATTTAGGCTCCAGGAAGCCTTAATCGTTTAGAACGTGTATCAACTATGTGAATTATATTTGGTTTACATGAAACCTAAATAAGCACTATTTGTACAAAATCAACATGTTGCAATAACAGTAGCCACTCCAATGTCCGGCATGGTTTAACTCTTCGCCAAGGTGATCGCATACGCTGATATGTTCAGGTGTGCTTTTCCATATTTACTGCCGTTTTGGAATGATGAATCATTTCAATGTCCAAACATTTTGCAAATTGGTTGTTACAGGCGAACACGCTCAGTATGAATAGCCAACAGGCTTGGACACCACTAATTCAGAAATATAATATGTAACCCCCAAAATATACGCTGGGTTAGACTAGAACTATTGGTATTACGGAATTCTCTTAATAAGGAACCGTACAGAGAACCCCACGGGTTTCATATTAACTTCTCTTCGATAAAGATCTAGAGATATAGGCCTATTTGTCAGAGAGCAGCTTGAAAGTTTGTAAGGTCATGTGTTTGAACACTGACTTCACGCGTGGACATTAGACTGATACACGTGCAAACATAATAGAGATGTTGTTTATATTGATCAAGCTGTGTTCAAGTTACCCTTGACATTCTGATCCTTACTCTTAGCATTGTGATCTTACCCTTAGCATTGTGATCCTACCCTTAGCATTCTGTAGCATTGTGATCCTACCCTTAGCATTCTGTAGCATTCTGATCCTACCCTTAGCATACTGGTCCTATTCTAAAGCCTTAGTATTCTGGTCCTACCCTAAAGCCTTAGCATTAAATGAACTGTGCCTGGTCCAGAACTCATCCTCCAAGTTGCTTACATCCCAATAGCTCATATTTCTGTAGCTTCTCACAAGTGTATAGAGGATAAATTTCGTACAGACGATAATGTGCAGCTAATCAGCTTCATACAGTCGACGACATGTAGACCATCATCTTTATACAGGAACTAATCAGCTTCATAAGGACGAGGATGTACAGCCAGTTAGCTTCGACGATATGTAGACCGTATTCTTCGTATAGGAACCAAACAGCTTCATGAAGGACGATGATATATAGCCGATAGCCTCTCACAGATGATGAATATGGCTGAATAGCGTCATACAGACAACGATGTGCTGAGTCAGCTTCACATGTTATCGGTCAGCTTCACACAGGAATCAGTAAGCTCAGACACATGATGAATGTGGCTGATCAGTTTCATACAGACGATTCGACTTTCTGCAGCCAATCAGGCTCACAGGATATTAACCAATCAGCTTGACAAGACGTCGAGGTGTAACCAATCACCTTCATAAAGACGATGGTATTGAGCTAATCAGTTTCATACAAATGGCCGTAGGTTATGCCAATCAGTTCTATACATACAAAGATGTGTAACCAATTGGCTTCCTACTGACAAAGATGTATAAACAGACAATCAGCTACCTACAGAAGACGATTTGTAGCCATTCAGCTTTACACAGACGACAGAGTGTAACCAATCAACTTCGGGCAGACAATCATGCATAATTTAACAACTTCATACAGACAACAACTACCTGTCAGCTTCATACAGACGACGATGTGTAACCAATAATCAGAATCTCAGACCAAAAAACAAAAAAATATCTTGGTGCTGTACAAGTCAGTTGCTTTATGGAGCAATTTAGGAACGCGAATAGGGCGACTCCCTTTAGGAGATTGCACAAAAAAAAAACCAACCACCAAGTGAGCTACCAGTCCCAACAGCTTCTCATATTTCCTTCAGAGAGAACTGATGATATTTTTTGGCCAGAGTTCATGAAAATGAAGGTAAAGGTGGTGAGACGTAAACCATGTGACGAGCAATGTTGACGGCGATTAGTCCATAGACAACAATAAGTACAAGGGCTAGAAAAAGGGTCTTCCAACATACCGGTTCATTGTGGTCATGCAGCGCACGCCACAGCATACAACTCAGCAACAGCAGCAGCATGGTAAATTCAACGACGACAGCAATAGCTGCGACAATGACAAGAGTGGCAATACGGGATTACACTGAAGTAAATGAAAGCCGGAATTGCCAAGAGTTGTAAAGTTTGTTTTTACATCAGAAAATTCTCCTGAGTTTTGCTAAGAGCTGGTAGTAGGCCTACACTGAATTACTCTTGATTAGGTGAAAGTGCAAGCAAAGTGGGTTGTTGAATTAATTTCTGTTCAGGTAGGAAGTATGCCGGAGGTTCCGCCACGAGTTCAGAAGAACATCAAAAACGTGGATTCAGTTCTCATGTGATTATGCGAACTTTGCCAGGATCTCAAAGGCCTGAATAAATGGGAGATACCCACCACGGCAGGAATTTTGCCTTAATTTAAATTGAAATCACTAACTTAAAACTTTTTATGCCGATTACGATGGCTAGGCAAAATATCCTTTAGAGTTTAGAACAGGACATTCTTACAACATTTGCGCCAGAGGCTAGCAATGGCTAAACAGGCTACTGAAAGGATCAGTTCACTTTAAGGCCTAGTTTTATGAATTATATCAGTATAAATACGAAACCATATGGAGAATCTGAAGTAATTTCACCAGGGCTTAGTGACCATAAAACACACTAATAATTGGTGTCAGGCGTTTATCTGATTTCTAGCAGCATCAATACGATTTTATCAGGAAGAATGGCTGTTACGGCTAGAGACTTTGTCGAAAATGAGATATACTACTTTAGAATGAATATTCCGAGCCTTTTCCGTGGTTCACTCTTAGAACCAGGTCAAACTTACAGTATTTTCGTCAGGGCTTAGGGACTGTGAAACACATGCACATTCTTTCAATATCATGTGTTTATTTGCATTTGTGCCAATGTCAATACGACCTTTTCAGCGAGAATGGCTATTGCAGCTAGAAGGTTTGCAGGAAACAACAGACCTTGACCTAGACTCTTCTGTGCCTGTTTCGAGGACGAGACGGAGAATCCTTTAGCGTAAAGATGAGATATAGCCAAGCGACAAATGTGAGACCAGCAATAATCTTGGCCAAGCTTTCTAGAGCACAATCTTCACATGGTGGGAAGCCTGAGAAATCGTCGAAGTCTTCATCAAACAAAACTGTGGCAGCCGTTGGTATTGTGGTCATGCTGTGCGAATCGCAGTCGTCGCTTCTGATGATGTTGCTGAGGGTGTTTGTTATTTGTTTATGAGAGGTTTTAAATAAACCTTTTCAGCTCATTTATGGTTGTTAGAGGCGGGGCTTGGTTTTTGGCAGACCGCTGTGAAAGGTGCCTTTTAAGCACGATAATAATCCAACTAGAAACATGCCGGTAATAGGATTTGAATCCGGGACCTCCGCATCAACAGACAATCACTCTACCTTTCAGCCACTTTGCTAATTACTGAGAAGGATTAAGATTTTGATATCAGCGCTGGTGGCTTGAAATGTAAGATCAGATGGTTGAACGTTCTGACTGTGGTCTCTGAAGTAAACATGAGATTTACCTCATTCCACGGCTTTCATCCAACAGCTGAATATAGTGTAGAGTCCAGTTGACCCATAGTCACTGCATGTTCCGATCAAATACTGCACTTTTAAGACAGAAAATTAGCATGCCGTACGAAAAGCAAAGAAAGGCCGCGTTTCTGTTAGCTTCACACTGGGGTTCTACTGTGGAACAGTTGTTCTCAATGTTCGTTTCTCATTTGGAAACAGTTCAGGTCAACCGCGAAGAAGAATTACGAAACTATTTGGTGACTAGTAAATCCAGCTTCGCTAGTCGCATTCATTGGCAAGAAATTAAATACGAAACTATCCACTCAAACATAGCTCCTGCTACTGACTGTATTTGATATCCAGAATGAAAAGTGTACTAATTCATAACTATACTAGTGCTGTCTGGCACAATAATGATGGAGCTTCCAAAGGGACCACTTTGTAGCGGTCTTGAGAATATGTTAAAAAGCAAACGCTCTATGAATTCACAGCTGTCCTACTGTGCTTATATCATTACATGAGACATTCCAGTCACGTGGACAGGTCAAAAGTCAGAGGGCCCAAAATATGGAAGAGATGCCCCAACTCCATATAATGCAGTCAGCAATAATCAAAAACAGAAAAAAATGATATGAGATGTATTCCGAATTCTGGACATTCAGCATATTATTCTAAATCTGCCATTTCTTATTGCAATGGCTCAGTAGCTGCTCTGGTTAAAGCCAGCATTTCTCCGTCTGATACCTCTATAGAGAAAGCTTTAAAATTTATTTCATAATGTTGTAAATTCGAAATCACATTAGGCATGTCTAGAATTTTACCACATGCTACGCTAAGTTTGTGAAGATAATAGTGTATACAGACCTAAATAGAAGCAGCGTGCAATGTTGGTATGGTTTTGACTCTATTCCAACAACAAAGACAACAACAACAATATTTATTAATTATTAAGATGAAGCTGAACAAATTAGCGAAAGCAACCTAATTTGTTCCACTTTGAAACTGACGAAAACAAAAATAACTGGTAGATTTTTTTTATATAATGTTAGCCTACCAAATATAACAATATTGCGTTATATTTTCTCTTTAGATCAGCAGCATTTACTACAATATTTATAACAATCTGAAATGGCGACTCTGCATATGCCCGTTAGATAATAGTGGTGTTATCTGTCCGCGAGTTACCAGGGTAAGTCAACGGTTCGGTTACTGTTCGGATAAGCCCAGTGATCGTACCAAGACATTAATGCCTTTTTAATGATAACCGTTAAGATTAAGACCAATGCAGCCAAAATGTTCACATTTATTAAATAAAGAAGGGTGATACCAAATAAGATAAGTAGAGCGAGAATAGTCGATCTGTCGCTCCAGAACTCTACGATAGACGACACAGAAGGCGTGGGGCTGCGTAATCGCTCGCGTAAATCCATGGCTGATTGCTGTCCAGCAGCTCGATGTCGTGTTGGCTGTCTCTATCAGTATCTCCCACTGTCGAGTTGTATCCACTCTGCGGGTGGACAACATCGAGTTTCATTTTTGATGTTTCAACCGAGTTTATTTCCATGGCCTGTTTTAGGTGACCTCAGTTGGAAATATACTGCCAGAATCGTGAAGTCGGCGCATGCACGGCGTTTTGTATGCCAGGACCAGTTAATAATGGCTTATATATTAAATATATAGACTGCAAGATATCCAGGATGACAGTGCCTGCAATGCCCGATGAAAAGTCAAGTCCAGATGCTGGAGTTTGTTGCTCTTGACTCTTTCCATTATACAGTAGTTCTGTATATTGGACTGCAGCGTCTAGGAAGAACTTTTGTACGGTATCTTAGTCTAAATACATTCAATGACATCTGCATTTGTCTGTAAGATCTCATAAGTACATCCCCAGATTATATTTGAGTCTTAACGGTGCTAACATGGGTATAACGCTCATTCTGGTAAAGACCAGAAAAAAGGCAGACCTACAGCAGCGCCATCTTTATGACCTTCCGCGATTCGGCAGTTTGTCTTGCAATGAATATAAAGCCTTATTTACTGCACTTCCGATTCATACTGATGAAATTAAACCCCGGCTATAATGAAATACGACAAATTCACGTATATCAGTAACCATTATAGTGTTATTGTTATGTAAAGTTTTGATTTTTTTTTCAGCAGTACCATGACATTGTCGAGTATGCCGGGATCTTCCACTGATCAGCTTTCGTTTGGCTGTGTGGCGATGAGATTTGAGACTAAACTCACACCGGAAGATCGTCTCGTGTCTGACGATGTGAGCCGGACATCCTCTCCATGAAAAGCAAGGCCAAGAGAATGGCGAAAATCTGCAGTATACTGACTGGAATAACGTCCTCGAGGGTCCTATTCAGTGAATTGTCTTTTCCGCTTGTTTGGGTCAAGCGGGTCTTTCGTCGTTTTGGGAACGATGGAAAGGCGGCCGCATTGAGGTACATTTTCAGTAGATCTGGTATTGTCTGGCAAGATCAAATTAACACCTAATGGCCAATTCAAAACAGCTTAAAAAAAAACAAACCTGGATGCTACATCTAGAAAGTTCAAAAATATCCCAGAAGCTAGCGCTACATCCTATATATATATAAAATATACAGAAAGGGCGTCCAGTGTAGTGCTACACGTAGCAAGTTCAAAATGGTGTATAATCTAGTGCTGCATCTAGCAAATTGAAAATGGCTTAGAAACTAGTGTTTAGCAATTTCAAAATGGCTGACAGTCCAGGGCTATATCTATAAAGTTGAAAATAGCTTACAAAGTACAACAGTGCAATGTCCAAAACGTATGGGTGGTGATCGTGTTTACACTTCTGAATTTTTCCGCTGAATGGAGTGTGTGAGGATTTGAATACTTTCTAACGCTTGCGTGGGTATGTATTTCTCCATCAATTAAATCCTCTTTGAAACTTCCAGTGCTTTATCGTTCTGATTCTTGGCATAGTTTGAATCTTGGTTTGGTTATTTCATTGCGCGGCTGACTTTTGGGACTAAACGAGTGGCCGGAATGTTTGGAAAGTTGCAGACTGTCTTGAAACCGAAATCAATTATTATTTACAATAAACCGAAATCGGAAACTGATGGCGGCAATGTCCGTCTTCATATTGAGATGGTTGCTTCAGAGACAGACCAGAGCGAATGGGGTTGTCCAGCGATCGAAGACGTCGATTCTGAAGCAAGTTGGTCAATACTTAATATCATCTAGTTCTGTGTTGGATTTATGTTGTCAACGGTCGCTGGTTGGGCTGGTATTGGTTCTGTGTGCCTGATAAGATAGAAGAAAAGAAGATGCTCCTGCAAGTAGTTGGGAAAATGTCTCTAAGGAAGGGGTGATGATGGGTCATGCTGGAAGGGGGTGGATGATGGAGAGGGTAGGCGAGGTAGTGGTTGTGTTGGTGATGGGAATGGCATTGGTAGTGGTAATTTTGAGTTTGTATTTACGACTGTCAGCACGATAACGGCCACAGTGCGCCAGCAATGGTGATGATGGTGTGGTGGTGGTGATGGTGCTAGTTACAAAGTTACAGCAATTTAAGTAAAATGGTAAAAATGGGTCTGCCTGCTGGAAAACCTGTTTGTCTGTCTGTCTGTCTATCTGTCTGTCCGTCTGTCCGCCCGTCTGTCTGTTTGTCTGTCTGTCTGTCTGTCTGCCAGGCTGCCTGTCTTCCTGTCTGTATGTCTGCCTGTCTGTCTGTTCGTCTGTCTCTCTGACAGCCGCTGACTTAAGAAACTTCACTCAGCTGCCGCCTTATATATTTGAAAATAAATGGTCCAAAGTTAACACTTAGCTACTAGTCTATTGGCGCAGTGTTAAAACCAATGGACTGGCACCAAAACTAAAATACCCATGGTCTTACATGGGCTACACTTTCTGCATAAACAAAATTAAGAATATTTAGTTACGTTCCACACACTGAGACTAAATTACGGATCTATCCTACACACTAAACCACATTCCGTGCAGGCATTCTTTAACATTGATTTTAATTTTTAAGTAATGTACCCTACTTAGATGGTGCGCACTTTTTTTTTTTGCACACAAGTTTGTTTTCTTTTTGTAGCCACAGAGGGTTCGTCGTTAATCACTTTGAGGGATACAGTAGCTGTATCAACTTACACCCAAGAAGAAAATGAAGTGAGGATAGAAAAGACCCCCAAATATAGTGTTCCCAAGTAACATAATTATCAAAGACTACATTATAATATACATAGTATATTATTATATGGTTTACACCCTCTGGATAGTTGTCTTCTCTAATTCTGCTTCTACCCCATAGACAAGAAAACCTCAGGTGACTCTCAGGCGACCACTATAGACCTTTCTCATGAAATATTCATGAGCAGACCTGATTGTTCATTCACTCCCGGGAAAATAGACGTAATCCGGAAATAAGATTGCAGGATGTAACTCCTGAAAAAAGAGTTATGCACCCTGAGTTGCTCACAATGCGAGCAAAGCGTTTTGTTGAATGGGTACCCAGCGGAATAACATCTGCGAGCCCAGACAGAGACAAATTTGGTAGCTTCAACGCTGGATTGTGATTAGCTCAAGAAGCATACCTACAGACGAGTCAAATTTTCAAGCATCTTATCTCCCTTGATTGATTTCCGAAGTATGCCTACTCCGAATGAGATTCACACCTGTTGCTCCAGTCTTGACTGGCATTAGGATCAGGGGCTCACCCCGACTGACGCCCCTCTCTCGATGGGCATTAGGGTAGAGTTAGAAATAGGAGACAGGGGTAGTCTAGCTTTTAGGTCATATGAGTCGGCATGCGTTCTGGTAAAGGGAGGGAGTCTCATTCCGATTTCCTTCTCTTAGCTCTTTACTACTGACCTTTTATCTAGTTTCACAGCTTGTCACCGACGCCAGGCATTATCTGGCCTGGTATTGCAGACATTATGGGCATCCGAGGAGCCATGCTGGATGCCGCACTTCCGGTGTTTTTCGATCTCTATGGGCTTGCTTTGAGACGTCGTGCGGCTCGGTGCAAACGCACTGCTTATTCAGTGTAATGGTGCGAATTTCATTATTACACATAAACTACGTTTGGAGAGACTTAGGCTGCGTTTGTTTGTACTTTGCCACTGGGCGAACGAGGCGGTCCTTTTTTGTGAGGGCGGTCCTAAACAAAGGAAGTATCAGTCTCCATTCTCCAATGCAAGCCAAGGTGGTTGCGAGTAATGCAAAGGAGACAGAAATGAATGTACTGACTTTCAAGTGGTATTTGCTATACTCACACCATTGCCTCAATCATGAGCATACATATCACCGTTGATTTTTGCCATATTCTCCTCCGATATAAGGCCGTTGATAAGAAGTTCCATTAATAAATTTGTAACTGTAGATGGTTGACTTTGGTAGCGTGGCTAGTACATGGAACTGCTATAATACAGGCAACGAGTATATTCAGGCTGCGTTAAAGTGCAAATAAATCATCTTCAAAGACGCCCTGGATTACGTTGTTGGTTGGTGCACGCTAGCCGAGGCGTGGAAGTGTGCACACCAACTAGATGTTTGTTAGAAATGTGGCATCTTTACTGAAGACCGGTAGTGAGAGTTGCACGGCAACCATCTACGGTTTCAAATTTGTTAGTGGTACTTTTTATCTTCGGCCCTGTGTCAGAAGAGGGTGTGGTTAAAAATTAAGAGTGGTATGTATGATAATGAATGAGATAAAGCTATAAGTACTCAAAAAAAAACAACCACTCGCAGGTCAGTGCATTATTGTTTTACTTTTCCGCATAAGTTGCGGCAATCTTGGCTTGCCTAGAGACTGACACTTTTTTATTTAGGACCTTCCACAGCATAAAAGGAACGCCACTTCGTGGACCCATGGAGAACAAAATAAATGTAGCCCAGGATTATGAGTTTTTAGGGGACCCGGGGTGGAAGGTGAGAAAGATGTTATGGTTGTGGAGGCAAACAAGATGGATGAAAAGAGAGAGAGAGAGAGAGAGAGAGAGAGAGAGAGAGAGAGAGAGAGAGAGAACGAGAAAGACAGAAAGAGACAGAGACTGAGATAGAGACTGACAGAGAGACAGATAGAGAGAGAAAGATAGCGAGCGAAAGAGAGAGAGAGAGAGAGAGAGAGAGAGAGAGAGAGACAGAGAGAGAGAGACAGAGACAGGCAGACAGACAGACAGACAGGCAGGCAGGCAGGCAGGCAGGCAGGCAGGCAGGCAGACAGAGAGACAAGACAGACACACAGATACACAGACAGACACACAGAGATAGACAGACACACACACACACACACACACACACACACACAGGTCGACATACAGACGGTTGATAAAGGAGGAATGAAAAAAGCAGTTCATTTTTTTTTAATTTTTAAGCCTAGTACGTGGCAAATTTAGCCCTTTCCCCAAATATGACCTCCCCTGGCAAAGTCTTTCCGTAGGGCTCCTTTAACTGAACTCAAAAATTTTGTACACACGCTGTTGATATTCTCTCATTCTCTCACCCACTTACTGAATCTTTTGTGATGCAAAGTGACCTCGCACTTCTCTTCGGCCCACCATCCTCCTACTTCTAATCCGCCTCTGGACGGCCCTATGTGGTACATATTTATTATTGAATAGCTGTCAGTATTAACCGTTTCACTGCTGGGGATTAATTATTCAAAACATAGATAGACTGGAAATTCTCTCATTTGCAGAGCAAAGCAACAGATCTTCAGAAGAAAATACCCCAATCTAGCAAGTGTTTCCACACTTTGATATCCTGACCTTATAAAAGGGCTGGGCCACAATATAGGTCATAATTCCCAAGTGTCCCTCTGTTCAGATCAAACCATAAAAATCAAAAGAATTCGGATTCGTCATAAATAATATATTATATTTTGCTTTTTCACTAAGGAAGGAACAATAATGTGTCAATAAACAAGTAAAATATTATAGTAATAATGCAGCTAGCTCTTAAATTTCTTTGTTTACATCCCAGGCACATCCCCGTGAATTTCTCGGGCAAAGATGGGAAAGATGTTATGGTGCAAATCTCATTCATAGTTGGCAATCATTCGTGGCGTCTTACTCTTAGTATTATAAATCGTACTGATGATTTACATGTAACACCTTGCGTCATGGCTCTGTTGGTTAATGTATATTATTTTGTGTAGAGCTGTATCTTTACTCTGTTCCTCATGGCAATGGCCATTTAGGTATGAAGATGTCAATGTTTTTATCACTGTTGGCTATGTTAGGTTTTACACCTCACATTAACTTATCCAGGGGTCCCATGCCAAAATACTATTCAAACATGTTGTTTAGCTCTTTCTTCAAATTTTGACACAAAGAAAAATGCTCCTAAACCTATTAGATTTTGGGAACTTAGGCAGTGAAGCAGACAACCTAATATTTTGGCCTTTTCACTCAGTAAACAGTATAACCTTATCCACCTAGTCTAGCAACAACACATTTTATACTAACTAGAGTGGCTAAGTCTCACCTATTCTGAGTCTACAAATGTATTTGCACCTCTAAGCCTTTGAAATTAAAATCCAACCCCTTTATCTCCTCCCCATGGCCAGTTTTCTGATTTTTATTTAAAATTGAATAACAAAATGCCAGGTGCTACTGGCATCTTCATACCTGAATTGGCCTTTTTTGTAAAATGCACATTATCTTCCTCAGCGGTGTTGCTTTGTTGAAACAGGCTTCCAGCTTAATTCTAAATGCTGTTAAATACACTAACATTTGTTTAATTCCAGTGTCTGTTGTATTATTTTGAAATATTACATAAAACATTTAACACTATTTAAGGCCCGGACGAGTTATCAATGAATAAATAAAATGCACAGAAACCCTGCAGAAATGAAACCATCTTTTTTTCAAAGACTTTAAAGAAAAAAAAATAGACCAAACGGGCCAGCTTGCCAAAGCATGCGATCAAAACATTCAATGATCTTATAAAAATTAAACCTGACTTTATTCATATCTGGTGGAAAGAAGTCAAGGCAATGTGCGTAAAAGAAAGAAATGTCCTTATCACTTAAAAAAATAACAAACCGACACGGTGAGTCATAACGATTTACTCATCCATAGTCATAAATACCTACGCTGACATTTTACGTCTTTAGAAATAATTACGAAAACGAAAAGCATCGTGTTCAGTAATTTGATAAGCATGATAAGACCAAATTCGGCATATAATTGTTTCATGCCTAATTTGTTTTTTTAGCGGGCACATGAAATCAGATACCGTCATCGGAACCTGCTCAAAATTCTAAACAAATAGGTGGCAAAATTTGCTGTTGACTCACTGCACGGAATACCTACGTGAACATGTTTGTCAGCACTCAAAGACGTGTAGCTACTGATCATAATAAAAATACGCAGTATAGTAGTTCTTCTTATGACGTGTGACTTAGTGGGTTTTTTTGTTTGTTTTTTAATTGCCTATTATAATTTTAGGCCTACTATTTTCTCGTGTTGGGTCGGAGGAAAAAGGAAGGGGGGGGCATAATCTCGCAGGACGTGTAGGTCTCTTTATGAAATTACTTTAAAGCGTCTCAGAAATTTGCAATCAACTATTTTTATTGTTTTATTCAGGTCGGATGAAGTCAGGCCGACTCAGGGGCTTTCCCTGTATTTCTTCGGTAATCTCCCCTTGTTTTGCGGCTGGCCTCAGACATGCGCAGTTTGTGAATGGCTAAATTTAGAATGGGCGTAACTTTATCGAGTGACAGATGAGTGATAGGGGCTTAAAACTTTCCTCATTTTCCTCGAATCACGTTGAACTGCACACTCGGAGTACCATTTTACCCCTGAATATTTGTATTAAAATAAAGTTATGAAGCTTTGGAATGCATATCGTATGCTTCCATAATGGTGTAAGTACTACAGAAGGTCCGTGCTTCAAGAAAGAACTGTATGAAGCCAGGTCATGAGCGACGTTTTGAAGGTCGCTCCCGATGTATGTCGAGCGTTGTCGAATGTAGCCGAGAATTATTTGAGGCGCACTTTGGGTGAAATGGCTTGGCTAGCTCGCGTGCTAGGCTGTGTATTTGCCCCCGCAGCGATATTTGTTGGGACGAAAAGTTACCTTTACAAGACCCAGAAGCTGTCGGCTCGTGTTGTGACGTTTCGGAGTGGGCAGTGTCGAGGCGGCCAAGAAACGCCATTTTGACGATGACTGACAATGTCTGCTGAGTACAAGGTAGGGCTTGCACTGTCAGTGTGTTGGCTATCGAGATTGACACATGTCAAAACATCGAAAAGACACCCTTCTTTACGGGTCGATGAGGGCGATCGGAAATGACTTGTTTTATTTTGTATGATTAGGAGAGGAGAGAGATACATTTATGATTAGGGTGCTGGGGGGAGTTTCGCATTGAAACTTGACGTGAGAAACTGACAGCAACGATAGGCCAGGGGAAACGGTTTCATCTGCAGCAGGTGTTGCTTGTAAACGGCATTACGCGATCCACGTTCGCAGTTCCAAGGCCAACTGACCATGGAGTTATCTGCTGTCACTATGCCCAATGTCCGTGCCCATCCCTAAACTTGCCATAGACCTATATTTGTGTCTTTGTTTTGCAAACATGAAGAAGACGTCTAGCATAGGAACACATTTCCATGTCATAACAAAGCAAAATAACTGCAAATCAGTGTAACAACTCTGTGCGCGCCGAACCACATCTCCAGCATTGTTCCTCGTTCTATCAACGTCATAAAATGAATGTAATCTAGACCAATCATGGTCATACGTAGTGCGTGGCTGATAGTCTATGTTTACTCCACCTACTCTTTCTTTTCTATTGGTGATTATGCAGATATATAAATATTATTAATAAAATAGACACCTAGGCTATGCACAACCCAATTTTTTTTTTTAACTGTTCATGCTAACTGAAACAGAATGAAGATAAAGAAAAAAAAAAAACGTTCGACAGGAGAGAGGGGAGGGAAGGGGAGGAAAATAATGCTAGTTTGAATATTTGTTTTTCTCTCTTTTATTCGGTAATATTTTATTTATTTTTATTGAAAAGGTTAGACTAGTCTAGGTTACAGCATTTTCAGGAGAAAAAGGCCTTCTTTCATGACAGCACTGATTCGTGACCTGTCTAAGACAAAATGAACTAGGCCTATATCATTACCACAGCTGTGCTGACCTTTGAGAAGGAGCAAAATTTAAAAAAAAACCAAACAAACGGCCATTCTGGGCTTTCCAGATGTGATAGAATGTTACTGATTCAGAAAAAAAAATGTGTAAAGAGGGTAGAAGAGCAGGGCTACGAATGGGCGAATAATTTAGATCAGTCAGGCCTCAGAATCTGATAGTCGGCAACACCTTCAGTTCACCACCTTTTCAAAAAAACATCCTATCCGTATGTCACGTATGTTCCCATCCCTACCCTCGTTTTGATCCCTTTCCACACCATCTAAATTCTAAGCATTTCACTTTCAGTTCGTGCTGGAGGTAGGCTAATTCCTTATTATTAGGTTTTGTTATACGGTTCTACAGTTAATTACAGTCACTATTGCTTAATTTGGTGTCACTCAAATTACAGTATTGTGGTATCCTTTTAGTGATGTAGAAATTTTTATTTTCTATTAGGCTATTTTCAGAAACTGGAATTCGCGAAAGATGTCTTACTCCTCTTTTTTTTTTTTTTGGAAACGGCAAGTTTTTCTGCCATATTTTTCATCGCCATTTCTCCCCTCCCCCCCTCCTTTTTTGTTGTTCGTCTTTTATGTATTTTTGACTCATGTACGTACGTACCCTTGTCCTCTTCACAGTCTGACCAGCCTGGTAGACCCTCTGAAACTTACAATGTCCATAATACAAGGCCAGCCACCACCTTACTCGGAGGCCCAAGGCTTAAATGACGTTGTGTCCTCCGTGTCAGCTGCCGCCGAAGCAAAGTGGGTTCAATACATCGGTTACCTTATCTCTCAAACATTTACCCTCCTTCCATCTCTCATGCTCCTTCTCCCTACCTTCTTTTCATCCTTCACTCTCCTCCTTACATTATCTTCTTTCCATTTCTTATCCTCCTTTTCTCCTTAGTTGCTTCCCATCTCTCACTCTACTCTTCTTTCCCAGTCAGTCAGGCTCCCTCAACTTGCTTTCCATCATTCACTCTCCTCTTTCCATTATATTCATCTCGTCAGTCACTCTCCTTTTCCCCCTACCTCCATCCCATCTCTCACACAATTATGTTCTCTATCTCTTATTCTCTGCCTTCTTATACCTTCTTTTCTTTGACTTTTCAGTCCTTTTTCATCCTTCACTGGCCAGCATCGAGTTTTAACTGCCACAGTCAACTCCATTTAATCTCAATTCCTCAGGAGCAAGGGAAAAATTACCATAAAAAGAAATTGAAATTATCCAGTGACTTCTATATTATATATGATATTGATATTGAAATTTATAACATTTTGCTATTGGAAAATGTTACAGTTAGCCAGAGTTTTAGTCAGTGCTAGACTTTGTTGCCCCCTCATTGCCTTCATTCGTCAACTCTGTATCCTCGTTTCAGTCTGAAACACACACATCCTCTTTCCATCTCCCATAAAAATCTATAATTCAACAAATAAGAGCTGTTCTGTGCACGGTTTATGATTAGGCTTACAGTCTGAAGATAAATTTATTACATCAAGAAACTAATACAGAATACTCTTATCTATATAGCACGAGTTAAACTGACTGATCATAAATTGATCATTTCATGGAAAGAAGAATAAATCTTATTTGTCCACAAATTTATTGCGTCATTCTGGTCAGATGGATTTTCTGCTACTATTACAATATTAGCGTCACTGTTGTCACCATCATCTTCAACAATGTCATTTTATAAAGATAAATTCATTATATATTTCTTAAAAGTTTTGTGTCAAAACCTGGGCAGATTCATCTTTAATTTCATCCTTATTGTCATCAATATTGCCATCACTATCATTGTCAGCATTACTGTTATCATCACTGTTGTCATCATCATAATTGCTATCACAGCATCCTCACTATCAGCATTATCACGATTCTCCTTTTTTCCTTAAATTCTTTCTATCTCTCACACAGTTATGTTCTTATCACTACCACTGAGAGTGTCATCACTGTTGTCATCATCATCATCATCATTTTCAAAAATATAAAGCACTCTCAAGATTGTGGCATGAAAATTGAAAAATGTAATAAAAGTTCCAAATTTTCGGAGCAGTGTCCTTCTTCAGGGAACATAAACTTATCATCATCATCATCATCATCATCATTGTCATAATTATCATTCTTCAGTCTGATAATATCAACTTTTAATTTAAAAAATTATAAGAGCTAAAATGTGAAAAATCTAAAAACAAACAAAAGTATGACACCAAACAAATCAGGATGACCACTCTAGCACTACCTTTCTGCCCTACTGCCAGGCATAACTCCATCGTTATGGTTGACTGAAAAATTTCTTGAGTAAATACATGCATTTGTTTCTGTGTTAGTGCGATGGCTAACTTTCATCTAATGTTCTTTACTTGTCATTTTCAGCTTACAACAAAGTATTCTGAATCTTGCCACTCAAGATCCTTCTACAATTGCTCAAAACTTGACACTTACAAGTGAAGTCCCACAAACCTCAGAGGATGCTGCCAATTTTGACCCCTTTAAACAAAGCATCTACAGGTATGTTTGATATTTCATGTTGATCCTATTAATTATAGTCTACAGGGGAACTTTGTAGTAATGGGATGGTTGAGATCTTCAACGTTTTACCATTATCACCATGGCTTGATGTTACTGAATTGTGATACGAAGGCAAGAGAAGTCACATAACTCTTGGCATTCTTTGCTTTTGTGTAAATATGCAGACTTTGCATTGATGATGTTACACACACATGCATTTAAGTCATCACTGACTGCTGATGTTATTAGTGACAACTCCTGGAAGTTAGTGCAGATACACTGAGAGAGATAATTTTATCTATGTGTTAGGTGTAAAATCCTATTTATGCAAAAAGTCTTCAAGGAGTGAGGCTGTTATGCCATGACAGCTGGATTTTCACTCTTCCAGGCTTGTTATGAATAGGCTATCCTTATTGACAAGTGATCTTAACTGATGTCATATGAAGTAGGTAGAAGTGAGTGAGACCTTCTTCCTGGTCATTTCCTTGTCATGGATGAACCAAAATATGCTCAGTATGAATGAAAGGATTTAATGGGTTCCATGAATTTTGTAAAAAGTGTGTTTGGGTGTAAATCATATTGTAAATTTGACAATCAGCTCATATTAAAAAATAGTTTTATTACTTATACAATTTAGATATCATGAAATTTTGTAAATGTTACATATTTGATAAGACATAAGCATCAACAGTACAACTGAGAATTTAACTGAGATCAACAAAGATACTGTTAGAAAGAAAGGAACTTGCTTTAATGATTTCGTAATTCCGGGCACTGAATGATATCTTGTATATTCACAGACACCCCCTCTTCCCTCTCCTTGCCATGGTATTTGAGAAGTGTGAAAATGCCACCTGCTCTCCAGACCTTGCATCTCACAGCTTTGAGAAAGAACTACAAGCATTTATGAAACACCATGAAAGCCTTAAAACACCAATCTTAAGCTCGGACAGTGAAGTTAATGAATTGGTAAGATTCAACAGGTCTCATAAGTCCAGAGAATAGACTGTGAGGAATCTTGATAATACTTGGAGGCAGGTCCTTGGACCAGGGCAATTTGATGCTTATGAAGATTCATGTAGAAGCTGCATGCTATACCTAGCTGTAATTATACCATAATGTGAAAGCTTATATTGACTGAGTTAACTTTGTATGGCACCTCAGCATGATTACAGCAATAATATTATGCCTATCTTGTGGTGCTAGTAAGTTACTGAGTAGAATTTTTTAACCATGTTTGCAAAGCCTAATGAGACAGTGGTCCTGAGGCCGTCTCCTCTTTGATTTTGAAGCTGTTAAAAAAGGGATTTTTAACTTGCATAATATGAGACTTCCTGGTATAACATCCTTTATCTGTCCTACCCTAGCAAGGATATTTTCAGTACAAGGCCAGGATAGTGGCTTTATGTTTGGTGTTGCAGGAGGTAAGATCACACCTGTGTGGGAATCAAACACAGAGTAAGAAATAATAAATACTGAGATAAATATTTGACTGATGTGATGTTTTATGTTGAAAATTTTCTTTGACTGATACATCTCTTACTTTCAGATTTGTTCAGAAAAACAACATATATGAGGCAATCACAATCAAAATGGAATTTACACTTGAATTTGATTGTGTCTGTGATTTTAAACATTAAAATTTACTTCTACTGATTGATATAGATCTCTTTATATGAATTATATCTGTTCCAGATGATCAAAGCTATCCAGGTTCTTCGTATACATTTGATGGAGGTGGAAAAAGTCAACGAGCTCTGTAAAGATTTCTGCACACGTTATATCTCCTGCTTGAAAGGGAAACTCACTTCAGAACAGCTGCTGCATGTGGAAGGATGTGACTCACCGGAGCCACAGGACCTAAGTCAGTGTAAGTGCTATATTGGAATGATGCATTTAGAGATGCTAACATTCCTACAGAAGGTGTTCAGAATGTTGTACCCATATTTTTTCCTGGGACTTCACTATTTCAGCTATTTCTGTTTTCTGCCACTGGACTTTTTCTTTTGTTGCTGTTTAGTGGAGTTTCTCTTATATCACATAAGAGCTCCTTAATATTACTTTACTAGTATGTGTAGAAATGCCATAATTGTGGAAATGTTTATTTCCCTTTGAAACACTTGATTAGGTTTGCAATATATGGAAGTTTAAATGTTTGATAAGGTGCCTCAGAAATAATATAACACTTATATAAAGAGATGCCATGTAGCATTTTCCATTTTGCATAATGCCTTAGTGACACCTGTGCTTGTGACTTAACCAGTATAAAATTTTCAGCAGAAAACTTGATTTGTTTTATTTATTTTTTTTTTCTTGGTTATATTTTGATCTGTGATTTTGTTATAATTCTGAATGCACTTATCTCTTCAGCTTCCCAGCATCTTGTGTCTGTGAGCTCAGCCATGCCGCTCCAGCAGTCATCACTGGTGACACCAAATGTTGTTGGAGGCAACATGGTATTACAACAGCAGCAGCAGCCACAGATTGTTTCGGGAAACACAGTGTACCAGATGGTCCATACCCCTCAAGGAATTGTGGCACAGCCTATCCAGGTATTTCAGAAAGGGAGGGATGGAGAGAGGGAAGGGTTGCATGGAAAGAGAAGAAGGAGGGAGTAACATGGTACCATAGCTACAGCTGCAGCCACAGATTGTTTTTGGAAATACAGTGTATAAGATGGTCCATACCCCTTAAGGAATTGTGGCACAGCCATTCCATGTATGGACCACTTTAGGTCATCGCTCCGGTAGCTTTCCAAGTTCTAATTTTTGACTTTGTGGAGGGCAAAATGTCAGCTTACTTCATGATGTACACTTTGCACCATTTCGTATGAATGCATTGGATGCTTTACATCGACCTCAGAATATGCTAAAATAAATTGTTTTTGGTCACACTTGTGATTTACAAGTTAGTATTCATTTCACGATGTTGTTGTTGGGAAACTGCAAATGTTGTCAATAAAACAACAGAAATTGGACAAGAATTATTTTGTAACAGCGCCACTCATTTCCTCAAAATCAGTTTTTGACAAAAGGTAAACTTTTTATTTGTGGAACATCATTCTAGAAATGTTAACAAAACATAATTTTATGTATCAGTGAATGGAATAGGAAACTGTTGTAATCGGCACTGACTTATTAAATTTGAAAGTACTCTTATATTGCCTGCTAAACAACATTCTTGAACTGTGAAAACTGATCCTGCTAACTGTAAAATTATTAATCTTGAGGGTAGAATGTTCTCCCAAAACTGAATACTTCTCACTCACAAAATGCAAAAGTAGGTTATGTTTAATTCTGTTTCTGATCACACTTACAGTGGAAAATCAGTATAAGGTACTCAATAATAAGTATACCTTGTTATTAACTCTTTAACCCTGGAATTTTATTTCATGTTCAGACGTAATTTTTCAATTTATCAATTGGCATCGGACGGTGGCAGCGTCNAAAAAAATGATTTTGGTCACATTTGTGATCTATAAGTTAGTCTAGTATTCATTTTGTGATAAATTTTTGTTTGTTTGTTGTGAAACTGCAAATGTTATCAATAAAGCAACAGAAATGGGACAAGAATTTTGTAATAGCAGATTAAGCAGAACCACTCACTTCCTCAAAATCAGTTTTTGACAAAGGGTAAACTTTTTGTTTGTGGAACATTAGTCTAGAAATGTTAACAAAACATAATTTGATGTACCAGTGAATGGAATTTCAAGATTTTTGGTGAAATAGGAAACTATTGTGACTGGCAGATCTGGGACTGACTTATTAAATTTGCAAGCACTCTTATATTACCTGCTAAACAACATTCTTGAACTGTGAAAACTGATCCTGCTAACTGTAAAATTATTAATCTTGAGGGTAGAATGTTCTCCCAAAACTGAACACATGTCTCACTCACAAATGCAAAAGTAGGTTATGTTTAATTCTGAATTCTGTTTCTGATCACACTTACAGTGGAATTTCAGTATAAGGTACTCAGTGAATAAGTATACCTTGTTATTAAGATTGAATTTCACAAACATGAATTCATTATTATCCTATCATTTCTTTATTTGGCAGGTGTGGGAGGTGGGGTGAGGAGGATGGGTTTGATTTAGGTACAACTCAATAGAGTACACTCTTTCCATTCACAGAGGGCATACGTTATATTGAAATTTATATATATTGTATTTGAGCATCAGTTTCTTTAAATCATCCCTCTCCATCAGATTCAGGGTCCCTTGACCCCGCTGAACCAACCTGTGCAGCAGGTGATCCACGGCAGCACCCCACTCTCCCAGATAGGGGTCTCTCTCACATCCCCAACACAGCAGCAACCTCAAGCCCAGCAGCACCAAATACAGCAGCAGACCCAGCAACACTTACAGCAAGCCACCGATGTTAAACCTGGTAAGATTTATTTTAGCATGGATTTTTGTCTTGTAACAAAGGTTATTTTGTTTCACAAATTTTAAGCATAGATGCCATGTTTCTAATACAGTAGAACCTTGACAGTATTCATTTATTAAGTATGCCTTGATATTTCACATGCGCATATAAATTTTTATTCTAGATTTCATTATTCAGGTGAACCTTGATATTAAGTCTAACTCAATATTAAATATAGTTTTTCCATGCACCAAGGCATATTTTATTTCGAAGTCCTACTGTATCCTCTGAAATTCAGGAAATTTTGAGACATCAGACTCATTAGTGGATGTTTAAATTAAATTAGTATGTGATATTTTCATGTTATGTTTTCTTCAAGTCAGACATGTCCTATCAGGAGGCCAAAAATGATTTCCATCTCAGGCCCCCAGCTGTCTCTTTCAGCTTCGACTGCAGTGCTGAGCCTCCAGACCAAGGAATTTTCTCCTTCTTTTGGTCGTTCTTGGGCTAGTGCTGAAGTACATGCTTTGTATGTAATATAAAGTTTGTTGAATTCTTTTTCAGGCATTCACCGGCAGTCAGATGATGATGATGATGATAAAAACTCAAAACAAAAGAGAGGCATCTTACCCAAACATGCAACACAAATCATGAAATCCTGGCTCTTCCAACATATTGTGGTGAGTATTTTGAGAAAAGGATGAATGCTGTGCAGTAATTTACAGTGGAACCCTTATAACACACCCACCTTTCAGACCAAGCGCTTTGACGGTATGTCATTGTTTTGTCTTTTCCAGAGTGGTTTTGATAAGGAACTACAACAGCTAGAACTTTTGAATTAAAAGAGGAGTTTGTGTAAAAAGAATTCCACTATGTTTTATTATTTGTTGTCTGGCATTCCACTCACTGTCACATTGTCATAGTACACATCCAGGAGTGAAACAAAAAAATCCAAATAGTGTCACGTGGATACATAGACAGAGTTTCTACACAGTCTTGATTGCTGCTTAGGGACTGACAATTCAAATGACTTATTGGGAAAGAGAAACTTCACAGACATGAAAAATCTTGTTTAACAGCAGTAGTGTAAGGTACCTGGAGTCCACGCAACATTCTCGCTGCATGACCCTGTGTCAACCATCTTATCATTTCACCTTGAAGACTGTTGTTTTCCCGACTGTGAGCTAGTTGCATGAGGTTGATTTTAGCATCTCCTAGGTCACTATTTCACCATGTGAAAATATTCAGTGCTTACTTTTATAAAAAAAAGTGTGTGAGTGAGAACTGGTTTGATACTCCTTTACAAGACTTAAGGATGATGCTTTTTTGCTATTTTGATATCTGACTGCTAAATCAAATGGTGACACACTTCCTTTTTGACTGCCCCTCTTTGAATGATCTCCACTCATATCAAGCCTTGGGAAATCTATGCTCATACTCAGATGCCCCACAACTGGAAAAAAAATTGATTGTACATATCACACCAAAGCCCACTGATTAAGGGCTCAGATGGTCACTGGATTAGGAAAGCAGAAGTTACACTACTATTATTTTGATAGTGATTTTATTTAATAGATTTTCATCATCCCCTATCCTTTTCTGTTTCAGCATCCTTACCCCACAGAAGATGAGAAACGTCAAATAGCATCACAGACCAACCTTACTCTTCTTCAAGTTAACAACTGGTTCATCAATGCAAGGAGGAGAATTTTACAGGTTGGAAGTATAACTTTTCAGGTTATTGTCACCCTCAGCCAGTGACAAATCCATTTCCTCATGTATACCAGTGCTGAGGCTTTGGACTTAAATGAGGAAGAGTGAATGTGTGTCTCAAACTTATTCATGAAGACTTTTCATTCCAACTGTACCATTTTAAAACTTTTGGCAGTCTTTTAAGCACCAAATCATGAAATTAAAGAAGGAAAAAAAGAGGCAGAATGAAATGCTATCTGATGTAAATATTTAGATAAAATTTGGATGAGTGCGTGAATGAAAGAGTGAATGAGGTGAATGGTAAAATTTAAAAAAGAAAGTACTCTGTCAGCAGCCTTAGAGCTTACTGTCTAGAACCTTATATAATGAGGCTGTATCTCAAAGAAATACTTACTGATCTCTGCATTGACAGATCTAGGCAAACTTCATCATCTCACTTGCAGTCACATAAATACTTCAGTATCATGTTAATATTTCCTCTCTGTACTTGTCACCTTACCTAGCCAATGCTTGAGGCATCCAACCCTGACAAAGCCAAGACCAAGAAACCTAGCAAACCTGGGAACAAACCACAGCAAAGATTCTGGCCAATCCAGCCCAACAGTAGCATGCCAGTAAAGGCGGAGAAAGATGAAGGGGAGGAGTCCAGATCTAAGGGCCCGGCCACACAGTCGCCAAAAAAGGTAGCAACGTCATCAACATCAGCAGCAGTTCATACAACAACTACAGCGGCGGAAAGGATACAACAGCAGATTATCACCACGGATGCAACACTGTCGAGTCAGTCAGAGGCTGTGACAGGATTTTTGCCAAATGGCCGTAAGTTGTTTAACATTCTCCAAATATATATTAAAATTTATCTTAATTTTGTTTAATTCAAGAACTGTCATATTCAACTATTTATTTACTGTATAGTTCTTATAATATAGACAGATAATCTATTTTTTCATTCTTACTTCCACATAATTTTTTAGAGCAACGTGGATTGTGTTGTACCAAAAGGCGATTGGTTTTTTTATGCTGAGACAACCCAGTGTATCCCACACTCATCTGTCATGCCACTGATCATTGTATCTGTGGAAAATTTCATAACAACTGTATCATTATGAAGAAAATGTTTTTCTTTATTTCAGTTGTTCTAAAACTTGGGGCAGATGGACAAATCACTCCAAGCTCAGCGATGACAACACCCACATCAATCACTTTGGAAAGTCTCCAGTCCTTGCAAGCCCTCCAGTCCAGCGGCTTTGTGTTTGCCCCAGGCCCCACCCCTTTGCCTTTTAGCCTGCCCCTCAGTGCTCTGTCACCATCTGCGGGTGCTGGGCTAGGCCTGGGGGTGGGGCCATTCCCCAGTTTAGCTGCATCCCCGATGACATTTGGTGCTTTAAATTTTGCTGCTTCTGCCTATTCTGCTCCCTTACAGGTAAGTTTAACAAAATTTATCCTACATTTCCAGACCGTGCTTAATAGTATGAGGGCAGTCAACATTACATGCATCAAATGGCGGGACAGACAAGAACAGATTAGACAATACATATTCATAAACAATTAAAATACATAAAAATATATATAGTCTACATTATGTACTTTGAAGTGGCAAGAAATACAAAAGTGAAGCTTGCACGTGTGTATATATCACTAACGTTTTAAATTACAGGTTTTTGCAATAATCATAATAAATCTGGATATTCTTTCAAGTCTGTTCTTTGATGCTATTCTTAAGAGTTCTTTTGTCTTATGCATGTTTGATCTTGTACAGAAATAATGTGATATGTACTTTCTTCTAGGAAAGAAATGTCTGTCACTTTTAAGAAGCAGTGAATGTTCAAATATGCTTCTATTTCAAAATCAAATTACACTGAAACCTCGTTATACCGCCAAGTAAGGGGCAAACAGGAAAATGGCGGTATAACGAGAATGGCGGTACAACGAAAATACCATGTAGAACAAGGGAAATAAGTAATTTACCAACATTGGACTGGCTAACATGTCTAAAATAATGCAACTATCTCCCTTTAAAACAATAGAGTTAAAATTAAAAACAAGCAAGAACTAAGGATAGGAAGCGTATGTGTCAAGTTGGAGAATGATAAGAAAAGAAGTTGACTACTACACATTACACATCCGGGTCGGAGAATCACACGAGTGCTAGGCCTACGTCATAGATCAATGTGTGCTGTTTGCATCGTACCCCGCAACCGGTGCGAACCAGTTGAAGCATCACCTCGCGCGCGCTTACGTTCGTTCGCAAACTCTCTAGGCCTATTGAGCGAGAGGAGATTGAACTGCGACCCGCCTGTCTGCTGTTAATGTTATCAGAAAATGACCTAACTTAGGTCCGCCCACAGCTGACAAACCAGAGATCAGTGAGAGTTCTCTACGAAATATTTGACCTCTACCGGAGGTCTGAACTCAGTGAACTCTAACGGATACTAAATACGGCACTCTTTAAAAGGACATTTCTTTCCTCTAGTGCTTCCAGATTTTCATAGCCATGGGCACTGGCTTTCTATTAAGGCATTTACATCACCTCTATTGTCCTTGTCTACCACTTTCAAAGCTGGTCCGGATGAATTCTCACAATCACCTAAAATAGTCTTCCTTCAGTTAATTAAAGTATGAATCTAACAGCTGTATATCATACTGACTGTATCGTTTATCTCATCAATAATCAAGCATTAAATTATTGCAACAATAAGCACAGTCTTGGATTTGTATGTATCGCATGAAATGCTGAGCCCAAAAAAAAAAAAAAGAAGAAAAAAAAAACAACTGTGACCCACCTTTCCCACTGCATGCCCCATCAGTATGGCTATCAGGACTTCGCTTCCAAAAAGCGAAGAGTGTGTAGTAGGATTGGTGTTTGAGTAACAAGCACAGACTGTGGCGCCAAGTGATGTTCCGTCTGTTAGCTGGATTTAGGTAGAGGTGGGGAGTGGGGAGTGGGGGTTAAATTTACGTTGGCGGTATAACGAGCAATATTTACTATACTCAAGTTATGAATGTTACAGTTAAACTGTTGGCGGATGGCAGATGGCGGTATAACGAGATTTTTAGTGACTTTGTATAGGCGTCAGATCCGTTCCACGGCGAAAAGCTGGCGGTATGCAGGAATGGCGGTATAACGGGTGGCGGTATAGCGAGGTTTCACTGTATATATATTTGTGTGAAAAGATTGCTTCATAGTTTCTGACACACAAGTATAGGAATTGATCTCAGGAATGACATGACAAAAGAATTTTTGAGAAAATCAAAGTAAGATCATGAAGTGAGCAGAGTGATGGTGGATTTCTGTGCTTAGTGTCATATAAATATTCTTCAGATGTGTCTGAAGTCCCCAAACATTTGTGCCACTGCCTGTGATGCATGGAAGTCTAGATTTGGTAACATCAATTTTTGCAGCCGATGCATAACTTTCATAGAATCACAAAGTCATAATGGTAAATTTATCTCATGCTCACTGTCACTCTTGCTTTAGGGCTATTTCTTTGTATTTTTATTTCAGTTTGCAAATTGTATCAATGCTGCCCCCATAGACTTAAGCACGATGTCAACTTCAACAGCTCTGCAACTGAGTACGATGACACCGACTGTGGCCCAGGGAGTTCAGCAGCTGAATAATGCTGGGCAGGTGGGCAAGAAAGGGTAGGGAGGGAGGGGGGAGGATGGAAGGAAAAACGAAAGGAAGAAAGGGAGGAAGAAGGAGGGAGAAAAGAGGGGAAGAGAGGAGGAACAAAGAATGGAAAAAGGATTGAAGGAAGGAGGGAAGGACAGGAGAAAGGAAAGAGGGAAGGATGGAAGGACTTTAAGGAAGGTGCCTAACCCTGAGTCAGACATTAGGGTTGCATCCAAATATTTGCCTATGAAATTTACCAGAACTTCTGTGTTCAGCAGCCTAAGTTCAGTACAGTAGTATTGTGTGTAAAAATGCAACCCTCTACTTGAAATATACTTAAGTGTGTTTATAACTCAGTCGTTTGTTTTTTCTCACAGTTACTGATGGGGGTGTCCTTGCAAGATACAAGTGAAGACCAAAGTCTGGATAACGCAGAGGAAAGTCCAGAGGCTGGAGAGCTGAAAATAGACACAAAAGAAGTCCATGGGATACATGATGTTGGGGATGGATAAATCTATCAACCTTGTTGTTGTTGTCATTTGTTTGAGTGTGAATGGGCATGTCATTGAATTTGTCCTGCCAGTAATCAAAACTAAGTCATAAGTTTGTTATATGGAGTTGGTGTGTCTTGCGGCCAGTCGAAATCAGGCTTAAGTCCTTGTTTGCACTACTGTATGAAAGCTAATTTTGTGTACTTTCGTTAGGTGGAAAATATTTTTTGAGATAACATTAGTCTGGCCTAAAGTAGTTGTTTGTAATGACTGAAGAGTCACCCCCATGCACTGGCCAAAAACTGTAAAAAATGTGAATGGAGAAAAAGTTAACATTATAGAAATGATATCATCCACTTCACAAAACCTCAGATTTAGCATTCACTCATAAACATGTTTTCATGCACAACCAAGATTGTACTATCACTTATCACAAACAGAATATATCAGTATCAATGTATAATATACTGGGCTCTGAGCTTGAAATCTCAGTACCTAGCTCAGCAAATAAGCCTCATTCTGAATGGCCGTGTTAAGGCAACAAGTAGATGTAGAACTGTGTTTGACATGACTTTGGTGTAGCTGACATGCTCACCTGATATTGTCCCACAATTCATTAGCTGTATGCAAAACTGTCCTATTGTTAAAACCAGTTTTAATATTGTTTGAAAGTACTAGATTAATTTGAACTACAAGATCATACATATTCACACCCATACTATAACTTATTTGCTTTTAAAGCCTGTTAAGCTAAAGGCACAATGCTCTGCTGTGATAGCTCAGTACACTGGAGAATAGAGATGATCCGGTGGGGGGAGTGGTCCCCGTTTTATCACTATAAACCAGTTTGCCATCAAAGACATTGGAAAAAGAGGAAATGGAGGGTTTACAAAGATTTTGGCACATTTTGAAAAAAAGATTTGTGAAAATCCCATACAGGATGTATACTAAATATAAATGCAAAAACCTGAAAAGACTACATTTAGCAAAAGAACAGATGACAAATTCATCTGTTGCCAGTAGCATTGCCTGTATGTCACTATGTGTGTGGTTATCAGTACACTGGCACTGACTTGAACTAAGTGATTGAACACTGACATATGCCAGAACCTCATAAATGTGGAGTCCAGACCACAAGTCCATAATCTTGACTTTATAGGATGTTCTGTCTGTCTTAGACAAAATCTGACATTTTGTGCAGTCAGTCAGATTGATGCTTTTGTCGCCAAACTAGAAATTAGGATGTCATGCTTAGAGGTTAGTGCTCATTCTGATATCAAATTTTTTTGCTGGTTGTGAAAATCAAAAGTATAGTCACTTCTTTACAAATAAATATTTATGTTATTGGTGGAGAATAAGTACATGTGGATAAATTTAGAGCTTTGATGAGATAGAGAGGACCTCCATCTCGTAAACTTGCTCTTTAAACGTGATTTTTTTATAGAATTTTGGTCTTTGCACAGGGATGACCTCTTGCCACTTTAAGTGAGTGTCATTTCAGGCCAGAATAACTCTAGTTTATAATTTCTTTTCACCTCATGAAAGTACATGTATACAAGATAATCTTTCATATGATACCAAGAAACTTTATATCTTAGAAATATCAACTTAAGCCTCATTGTACTTGGTTGTTCTCTGAGGGATTCAGGACTTGGGCATTACAGTATGTACAGTTGACTCCACTTAATCACAGTCTTGATAAATGCAACTTCCACATTACTGCAACATTATCCAAGTAATTTAATGCTATATTTACACACAAAAGTCAGGGATAATTGCAGCTCATTTTAAACACAAATTACTGCACGCACCCAAGGAGTTGTAATTAAGTGGAGTTGATTGTAAGTGAGTTGTTTTTTGTTTTTTTTTAATTGAGCACATGAAGTATGAGGTAGTGTGATCCTATGTATATTTTCAAGCTGTACTATTAATCCATATTTTGAGTTTTATGCATGTGCACTGGCAAAGATAGTAACTGCTGACATATCGGGGAGCAACAGATAATCTGCAGTTTTGTTTTGATTATCTTGCTTTTTTGCTCACTACCTAACTTGTGGTACACGGTGACTAGTTTATTTTATAACAATCTTTTTATGCAATTAATTTTTTGTTTTTTAACAGACCTAAAAATGTTTGCATTCTGTGGAACTACTGTTATTGCTATAGATGAATTAGAAATGACCTCTTTCTTATTCAGTGGAAGAATTTAAACAGGGAGCGTACCTGGCTCGAGCGTAACCAAATTTTTTAAGTGATGATTATCATAAAAAAAACATTGGGTTTCATATTTATGGCCCGTACCAGTGATTGAATTGTAAACGTATGCTTCAGTATAGAGTTGTTGACCTATGTGAAGCCATCAGTCAGTCCTTGTACTTTCAACAAAACCCGACCTTATGAGAGGGGTGAACAAAAAACAAGGGTCAACTTAAATGCACAATTATTCAAAAACACCCCTGTTACACCCTTCCCTATGTAACTCACTGCTATGATGGAAATAAACTCACAACAGACAGCTTGAAAGATATTCTTGGTTTAATTGATAGGCCTAGCTATTGCATCAGGCTCATTGAAATTAAAATGGTGATGTCAAGAGTTCTTTATTTTCCAATTTAGGCCATGCTACCACTAACATATCATCCAACACTATGGATGCATCCAATGCTTTGGATGTATTGTGATGCATGATTTTCTATAATAACGTTGCAAGCAGGTAGTAGAGTCTGCAAACTGGTCTTTGTGGAAAATTACAACCCTTTGACTCACAATAGATCTGAACATATGTAACCGGGTGGCAAGGTGTATATAGCTGTTCCTTCTTTATTATTAAGGGGGAGGAATGTGAGCTCAGCCTGATAATTTTTCAGATATTACATATTATTTTAGGGAAGTGTGTTACCAGGGATTTTATCAAATTACTGTGAATGATCAATTTTGAGAAGATGGGCCGAAAAAAGCCTACACTAGAAATTTCTTGTCCCTGCCAGGAATCGAACCAGGGTCTCTTAGCTTGCAAGTCTGAATGTGTTACCACTACACTACAGGTACGCTAACTTCATAGTTGTTAATTACCTACTGCCTGAATCAGTCCCTACTTCCACATGCGACCCTAGTGTTCACCTGTGACCCTAACACACTTCCCGACTGCTCACACATAGACAGCTTGTGAAGGATGCAGTAGTGTGTATTTTATGGCAATGCCTACCCTTAGATGAAAGTGATGTGAGTTTCTTGTATTTACACATAGAGCTCTTCTCGGGCAAAACACTGATACAGTGATAGTATTTGTACAGAGTTTCAGATTTTCAAAAGAAGTCTCAGTGTTCTTTAACATGGCAGGCTAAAGGAAAACCAGATAAATGGGGATGTGAAAGAGCAAGCAGGTAGAAAGCTTTACAGAATCACGGCACAATACAAAGTATATCTCATGTGGTTTTGTATTGTGCTGTCATTCTGTAAAGCTTTCTACCTGCTTGCTCTGTCACATTCCTGTTCTTAGCTTTACGGCAGTTTCTTTACTTTTGCAGATAAATGGGGAGAATTTTTCTTCACCAAAATGTTCTTTTGAGCCATCGTGGTATGAAACAAAGAAGCTTTTCATGTTGGAAAATTGTCAAGATAATGCTTGGACTGCACAAAATTTAACTCTTGCATTGCTATTCACTTATATCAGTGGGAGTATGCCTGGCTATACCTGCCACTGTGCCAGCTTACATGCAGTAATAAATATGCTGTGTAAACTGCCTGCTGACCACTTTGATGCTAAAGCCGGTATCTGTAACCGTAATATTTTGGTATATAGTAGGCAGTGATAGCATATTTACATAGCATGCTGTGCCTTATGGGTTTATAGAAGTGTATGCTCTGAAAGTATGTTCTCAGTGTCTCATCAGTTAATTGAACAAGTTTTTAGGACTTTAAAAAATATATGCGTGTCTATAGTGTTTGAAAAAATAATGAGAAAAGAACTAATGTTACCAGTTTTATTTTAACATACATACAGGTAATAAGAGTGGAGGGTTATATCTCATGTGTTTTTAATATTAGTTTGTTGCAGTATGTTCATTACACACTGATCTGCCACTGCTTTTGCCATTGTTGTTGTTTATGATTATAATTGTTATGTCTGTTGCAACTTGCATTCACAGTGGCCATAAGACTATGTTGGAAAGTATGTCTGAGAGAGCTGTAAGAATGTTTCACATTGGCAACTTACATATGAATCACCACTGTAGCTGTGCACTTGACTGGTTGTAAATTGATACAGTTTGTGCTGAGTATGTTATGCAAGATATTGTTTACAATTTTGATCAAACCTTTTATGTCTCTTCATGTTGCACAATGAGGTATTCAGCTGAATGGAAATGATATGCAAGATCATCACTTCGTTTTTTAATTTCATGTACAGAAGAATTTTTTATTTATTGAAGGTTACTATCAATGGGCAAATTAGAAATGTAATAGCTTTTTGAAAGCCTCCACACATACAACCATCTACAGTAAACTGTGTTAACATGAAACTGAAGGGAGTGGCCATCTTGTCATGGGTAAAATGAGTTTTGTGTTATCTGTTTGCAGTACAGTACAATATAAGGAGAAATAATCAAGCAAATGTCACAGGGCATTGTTTGTATGTGACGGCTTTGATGGCATTGACTGTGGTTATAATGGTGCATGTTTTTGTGGATAAGTGTACCTTATTATCACCTTTGATTTGTCCACCACATGTCCTACCTATCTCTCTATGTTCTAAATGGACAAGGGAAGGGATTACTGCGACAGCAATAGCCCATATTTTTCTCTCTCTGTCACTTTTTCTCTCTCAGCGGTGCAATAGTTGTCATGTTATAAAAGGTTCTCTGAAACCTGAAAGCAAAACTAATTATCTGATTATAAAAGTATTTCACTATGGATAAAGAGGATCTTTGGACGGGAATTTTATTTTCGTTCGGGTTAACTGGGATTTCAAGAAAAGCAATACAGTGTTGAGTGAATTCTACTGTATTCATCTAGTGGGGACCTTTGCAAATTATTTCTTGGGATTAAAATGTAAACAAAAACATTCCGTTTCTCCTCAAGTTAATGTACTTTGGTCACAGATTTGGTGCTGCTGTATGGCATAGTCAAAAGAACAAATTAGAAAGGAAAGCTTTTAAATCTTGGGGTTAGATTTCAGCCGAGAAATCTTGAATGATACTTATAATACTATATTTAGCCAATTAGGGATTGCCTTATGTGGTACTTTCCCTTATACTGTATTTTATTGCTTTTTAGGTGAGAAAGAGCAGTTGTGGTTGTATTAGGTGGTTGCTATATGACCATTAAATTAAAGAAAATATAAATAGTCGTTTCTGAGAATTGTTCACTCTACAAAGAGGTGATCACCAGACCAAGTTTGACTGTTAAACTTCCCATTTGAGGCCTGAATCTTATTTGTCTGTGAAGACTGTAGCAACTTCCTTGTAATGTTTCCCAGGCTAAGTACATATTTGATTGTGAAATCCGCACATCTGTGAACTTACAATTACACTGAATTATGCAAACATAATATCGTCACCGTCCCCTAATACTGTCGTAAATGCAAATCTACCAAACATCAGTTACGACAGTGTTAGGAGACGGTGACGATATGTTGTCAGTGATTGAAATCTTTTCATGTTATTTGCTACTGGTAATGCTGCATTTTTATGCTGTAGTCAAAACTTCTTAAATGCTAAACATGTAGATGTACCAATATTTCTTGAGTTCAGAGGTACACAACAAGGCAATATCTTGGGACTTCCCCGTTAAGTACTTGGTTTAGAGCTAGGGACAGGGTCCATTATCTATGAACTCTGTCATTGTGGAGCAGTGTGGCGTAATGGTTATGGCAATGGGCCGAAAATCTTAAGGCCGTGGGTTGGATTCCTGACCATAGCCACATTGTAAGTGCCTTGGGAAAGCATTTCATTCACATTTTCTTCAGTCCACCCGTCTGTAAAATGGGTACCTGGCTATAGGCAGTGGAAATATTGTCAGAATGCTAGTGATCAGGGCCTGTAAATGACAGCGGCACTGTATACTCCCTAGGGAGCTAAGAAAGTCCTAGAGTGATCAGGCCTGCTGGGGTAATGATTGTAAAACAGGTACCTGACTAGAAGCAGGCAGCAGAGAACATTGTCAGTATTTTTGTGATCAGCGCCTATAAATGGCTGCGACACGGTATGCTCCCTAGGGAGTAGAGACTAACCTAGAGTGATCAGGCCTGCTGGGTTATTAATAGTGTAAATTCATATGAGCGGGCTCTAGTCTCTATATGAGACTTACAAATCACAACATTATTATTATTTTTTGTGCTTTATCTTTCGTAACCCTATCTCTAGCCCTGAAACAAGCAAAGGTTGGGACAATGATATTGCCAATCATAATGTAAAGTATTTTACTTTGAGAGATATTAGACCTTCAGTAACCTAATACAGTGTACCACTTCACTTTATGAATGGTCTGCTTCACTACAATAACCTTGTATCTGATTCAATGTTTGTAAGAATATATACGGTTATTGCTCGGAGGCAATGAAATAGGATATGATAGAAGTCAGCAACACTTATTGACAACTTCTGCTTAATCAGCTGAGAGGCAGTAATGTATTTAGTCTATATATATCAAAGTCATTCATTAATTGCAACTATTAATCATGTGTTTTCCATGCTCCCAGTGAGTTGTGATTAAGGAGAGTTGACTGCTAGTGGAGTATATAAATACACTTGTGACATTGGGGACTTCTGTAGTGTAATAAATACAGTCGAATATGCAGAAATGTGTATATGAGACAGAGAAAGGCTGATAAGAGATAGAATGTGTGTAATTCCTCCCCTTCCCCCCTCCTTCCGAACACACCATTTCTGCATTTCCGCCCCTAAATTTACATGAAATTATACATGTCTGATGCATTTTTGCTGTTTACCATTGCATAATAATACAACCTGGATACCCAGCCAGCTACACTTGAAGCTTTTTGTCTTGTGTTTTCATCTTTCTGTTGAATGGCTGAGTGGTAAAATGCTTAAGTCTTGGTGTGCATGGTGTTAGACTCTAACTGTGCTAATGGCAGATTTTAATGTATTATGTGAGCAGTTGGGAGGAGTATCATGGTTATGGGTGAACACAAGGCCTACACAATAATGGAAGTTAGGGAATAAATTCAGACAGTAGGTATTTATGGTTTAAATTGCTGTGAAGTTAGTGCCATTCTGGTGTGGTAGTAGCATCAAATTGCAGGCTGAGAATTTAGCTGATTGTAAACTGCGCTATGAGAAAGACGGTATATTGTATTATTTGTCACAGACAGTCCCAATCTTATCTCATTTCAAGGAGTTTTCCAGGAAAGGATAAAAAACTTTTATTTTTGCCCTCATGAGTTTGGCAATTCAATTACGTTCGAGGGCTAGACTAGTAGCCTACAGCAACACTTCGCAAAGATTGGCTGTCCTTCTTCTGCATGCCTCGGTCATGACACCTATTTAACTCTGTCCATGAAGACTTCTGTCCTCTAAAGTCGACCAGATCTTCCCCTCCCCTCTCCTCCCCAGAGTTGTGTTAGATGCTTTACAATAATACTACAGTATTATACTTTTACAGTCATGGAGTATGCCCCTGGACACCCTAAAGCACGGTTGGAAGAATTCAGTAGGGATAATGTAATACCAGGCGTTCACAAATGAAGTTTTATCGGCTGTCATGGTTGTGGTAGTACCATGATTCTGTTTAGTTAAACCTAATGTTAGTAATGTTTGTATCATAGCTATGGCAACCCGTTCCTGTTTTTGTTTTACCAAGGGAAGCTAGTCTTAACTCTACACTAAACAAAATGGCGGCCTCCAGTGGTAGAGCGGAACAGTTTTGATTTTATTCCGCGTATTTTGCAGTTTCCAATTCACACCGTCCACAGCGCAGTGTAGCGGCTGCTTAATGATTCAGGCTGTATATTCAATATATGGATTCCTGATTTTATTTACTTTCTAAAGCCAAACGAGTGGCATGAAATTAGGATATGGACGTCTCTAGTCTAGGTCTATCTAGATCATTCTATGACTAGTCTATACTTATACTCTAGTATACGCCAGAACCTTTTTTGATAAGCTGTTCAGGACATATGGTTACATTCTCACAGTCAGTGTTGGATTCTTGTGCCTGAGATTGCATATAACGTGAAGCATGAGTGAAGATTCACCTGCATCAGGTCGGTCTAGAACTATCGGACTTCATCATGGAGCGAAGTCACTCATTCGCAATGTTATGCGACACACAGATACGCATAATCGGGTAAGATATTTAGCGATGACCAGTGTTCTGTAAAACAATGTTTCAGGCTAAATTCTGGGACTGGTAAACCTCATCTTTAGTAATGATGCTATTGTAAGATGGAAATCCCTCATCCTAATTGATGAAATCATAAACTGATAAATGCTATGGGATCCCTAACCCTAATATCAAAGTAAGGACCATACTATAATGCCCATTCAGAAGAATTCCTCACTTCAATACCTATAAAAGCCATTGCTGCTAAAAGTAAAGCAAGCTGTGAACCTATCCACAGATATAATATAATTGGTTAGGGTCAGGGGCAGGGTTAGGGAAGAAGGAGCACCCTTGGGAATGTTGGTCGCTGATACTGTGTTTGAAGAGTTTCTTCCAAGGCCAAGAGCACATTTTTGGCTCTCTCTCAGAACAGCATCACTATGATAATGAAACAGTTCATTTCATCTTAGACTCTTAGATTAGTCATTGGATTGGTGCTGTCATGAGAGAAAGCTTCTTTTTTTTTCTCCAATATTGTCCTTGGCATTACCTATTAATCCATTACTTTTACATGCAGAAGGAATAGCCAGAGGCAAATGGGACCACACTTCTTCAGTAATGCCCTGTTCCAAATCTTAAATTGCCTATTTACTCCTAATCTAACCCTGCCTTTCTACGTAATTAGTTAACTGCCCATAACCTAACAGTCTCTAAACTAACCTGGTCCCTAAACCTAACTTAAGCATACTTCGGAAGAATCCCAGGATTTTGATATACATTTCTTGAGATTTGAACATAATTGAGAGCTTTAGAAATATCAAACATGTCGTTAGTTGTTCTCAATGATCTTTTGTTTGCAAGATAAGCAGTTGTTACTCCTGAAATAATGAGTTATGGGTGTGCTACTACGTCAATAAGAATAGGTTCCTGAATAGTGGTTTGGATTTCTTATATTAGTAAGTCATTCCTTTGTATGATATTCAAAATAAAGCTTACTTTTTGAAGGAAAAGGAAAGAATATCTCTGTATTTCAGCAAACAGATATGTAACAGATGTGAAGTGGTTATATTTTAGCAAGGTCAAATTAACAGGAAAAGTCAGAAACAACTTTTTGGGAGGATCTAATTTTCATGATTCCTGCTTGGTGATTTTCTTCATGCATGTGTATGGACTCAGAAGTCTAGAGTAATCAGGAGTGATGTCATAAGACTGCCAGTAATCGTCGAAAGTAATTAAAATACTTTTCATGCACAAAGAGTATATATACATCAGGATCATTCGTGCACTGTTTACTGCCTATACAACCTATATTATGAATAGCATAGAGATACTATGAATGACGAAGCTGTTAAGAAAAAGGTGGCAAGAGGAACAGGAAAGCCTTCTAAAAATTTTGCATGGAAAAATTTAGTTTTGCGGGATGTAATTTGCGCAAGTCAATTTTGGCTCATAAAATTTGTGAAAATTAAATCATTGTGGGGAAAAAAAACCCTTCAAAGAACTTAGCCAAGAGCATATGGTGAAAACAAGTATCATGATGTCATCCTTTTGAAATTTTTATTTAACATTTGATTGCAGCTCTTGGAGGAAGCTGAAATGTGGCAGCAGTATTATAAATCAGGGCGAGGTAATCCAGGAGATGAGGACGACAGACGGAAAGAGAAAAGGAGTGAAGGTGACAATGACAGGCAGGAGAAAAGGAGAGGTGGAAGAGGAACTCGAGACAATGGTGACAGCAGTCGAGGATTTAGAGACACGGACATTAGAAATTCTTTTCTTTATGATGACAGGTGAGGGGATGTATTTTGTGGATGTATATATATGAGTATGAAAACCTAGAACAGTTGAGAATGAGTCTGTGTCTGTCTTAGAATATTTTGACAGATATAAATTGTTTCTTTCATCATTCTCTATAGTTTATATGTTGTAGTGTAACTACACAGTTTATTTTCTTCATTCAGTTTAATCTTCGCTCTTCCACTTTCACCTTTGCCATGGATATAATGTGGTGGTATTAATTAATATTCTATAATTATTCCATAACACCATTTCCTTTCACTGTGAGTGTGTCTCACATCATCTATGCTCATATCATTTTACAGTAACCTCAGTAATAATTAATAAAATTATTATAATTTATAATTAACTCTTGCTTCCCATGGCTGTGATCTAACATTTTGAGAACATGGTGAGCTCGAGATGTTGAGTTAGGTTTTAATGTTCTTCTCAGCACTGCTATGGCTATATATTCGAGACAAAGCTTGAAATTTCATCAGACTGCTTACAAGTAGATAACTTTGATATACCATGAAAAATACCTACGGTAAAATCCAGTGCTAGTGGGATTCGAACTTCGAATCTTCCACACAAAGAGACAAATGCTTTTTCCTTCAGTCATCCTGTTTGCAGTTCAGAAAGGAGCTTTATTATACCTTCTAACAAAACTTGTATGTTTTATGAAGTAAATTAGTAGACAATCATTAAAATCACTGAGGATATTATTATTACAAAGAATCCATTCATTCTGACTTTGGCAAGCCCTCAGTTTATTATAGTGTAATTAGATCCCCTTTGTTGCATATGACGTATATATGTCCTAATCCTTTGGTCCAAATAGGGCACGGACGTGCATGTACATCTCAGAAACAGCAAGCCTGAGTCGTTTCTGATGTATCTTCATGTTTCATTTCCAGTGTAATGAAATATTCCTACGTAATATGGTCATATTTGTGCTGAAGTGCTGTACAATCTTAACTCAAACAGACCAGTGTACAGGCTAATAAGCTCATGATAATTTGTTAACATGACGAAGAGGTTAATGAGATCACTAATGTGTGAAATGTTCTACAGACAGGAGATGGATTGGGAGGGAAAGAACTCCAGGAGAGGCATGAAACGAGCTCACATGGATGACGACAGTGATGAAAATGATGACAACGGTAGTGATAATACAAAGAATGGTGCTGCTGATGGGGCAGGGAGTACATTCTGGATGAGGCAGCTTCACAAGGCCGAAGAAGCTGATCCAGACAGGTAGGATGAGTACAATGTTAATATCAGGCATGTTAGAATGCCATAAATTTTCTTAAATTTCATCTGAAAAGCAGACAACAAGCAAACAGTATAGAATTAATGACAGTGACTTCCATGTTGAACGTAAACTCTAATGTTGATCTTGGCATGCAAAGATTCTTGCCATTGTCCTGCCATGATATTGCACAAAGGAATATGTACATATATATATGTGTGTATATATATATATATATATGTATTCTCATCAATCCCGGCTTTTTTTGCTCTCTCTGCTTTTCTTTTTTTGTTTCTTCTTCTTTTCTTGTTCTCCTTCTCATTTTCCTCATTATCACAGGAATCACTGTCACAAATGCTCGTTTCTTCTGTCTGCACTAGTTTTTGTGAGTTCCTCTCTCTATCCTTGAATCATCACTGAAATTGATATCATCTCTTTTGGCCATGTCTGTAACATTATTTTTGCATGGAACATATTCATAATTATTACAGTATTTTGTTGTGGTGGGGATGTCTTGAAGCAGCCACTGGTACTTGCATAGTGACAAATACAAAATTGGTTCCATAAAGTGAAATTCATTTATAACAGGAGCGTAGTTTTGTAAAAAAAATTTTTAATCCAGGTTTTGCCCTCTGCATTTGTTAAAATAGTTTATTTAGAGAAGTAGGAGAGTGAAAAGTCTGGCTCTGTTGTCATACTTAGTTGATGTCTTAATGAAATATTGCATGATAAGTGTGGTTTGCCAACCTATTGCATGGGTGAAAGCAAGCTGCGATTATTTTTGTTTAGTGGCTTGTACTGTGGCTTCACAGTGTGACATGATTGACACTGACAGAGATACATGGTTTGTTTAGGCCAAAAGGGTCAGAATTGTCAGCTCCAGCTATCACTATGGCAAGTCTGGCCAGAGCTAACGCTTGTAACATCAGCGATTGTAGCATTGCAAGTATGTTGTGTGCGTGTTTTACACATGGGTCGTGAAAATGGAATGCCACTTTCAGGTTACTTCCCTTGTTTCAATACTTCAATTTGGGAACAAGGGACAGAGTTATAACATGTGAATTTGAAAGGCCCACATGCCTGTTATCACCAAGTTTCACTGTATTAGTTGACCAAAGGAACCAACACAACTTCTGTTTCGGCCAGTTCAGAACAACAGCTGGCAGTTACATGAATTGTTACAGAGAAGAATTAATTGCTGAAATTATCAGGCATCTCTAAATTGAAAAACCAACCTTCATAGGTGATGGTGGCTTCATTATGAAATGCATAAACATTACATAACTTCATCCCTTTAGGTTTAATATAGGGTGATGCTTGTCAGCATACAGCTTTCTTTATCTTAGGGTGGAATGGTGGGAAATTATATGAAGCGGAATAGTAGTGTTGAATGTGTTATCCTTTCTTTTATTTCTGTTGTAGATGGGGTCACTCTGGCTTTAAAGAACTCTACCCAGATGTCTATGACAGTGATAGATCTGCCACAGATGGAGAAGGACAGAAACCAAGGAAACGGAAAAAAAAGAGTCAGAGGGAGAGGTCAGGCAGTGGGCGACACAGCAAGAAGAAGAAAAAAGAGAGGAAGAAAGAGAAAAAGAAAGAGAAAAGGAGAAAAAATGACAAAAGAAGTGATGATGACAGAAGTGGCTCCAGCAAAAAGAGAAAGAAGGAGAGAGACAGTGATAGGGATAGTGATGTGGAGAGGAGAAGAAAGAGGAAGAAAAGATTGCAAGAGGAAAGAGATGATACCGACTTCAGTGATGATTCAAGGACAGAGAGAAAGACTAAAGAAAAGTATAAAAACAAAGAGGAAATAAGCAGCAGTGATAGTGATTCGCATAGTGATGAAGAGGATGAGAAGGTAAAGAGGAAAAGACGAAAGAATATAAAAACAGAAAGTGAAAGGGAAAAGAAGGCAGAGAAAGCTAAACATGGCTCCGAGTCTTCCCATCGGAAAAAGAAAAGAAGGAAATGACAGCACAGAAAAATTTGTCTGTGTTTTTCTCTGTGTCAGTATGTTAGTAATGACCTGAGATTATCATCTCAATTTTTTGCAAGCACTGATGAGAACTGCAGCCTTTAATGTAGGATTTCAGCCAAGGTAATATTCAGGATTTTCCATCAGCCAGTCTCCAAAGAAACGGGTGTGGTGTGCATGGGGGCTGATGCTGATTTACTGCAAATGAAAGAGACAGTGATTTTATCAGAAAAGGGGAGGNAAGGGGGGGGGGGGGGGTGTAGGAAATTTATGAATTCTTCATAATAAGGATGTTTTTTGGATAAACGCTACTCACATTTTGAATAGGCATCTTAAATATACTAGAAAAACACCAGGAGTTGCAAAATGTTTCATATTGAGTGTTTATATTGAGTACTACATTGAATGTATAAATTTGTTTTAAATATAGAAAATGGGCCTGTCATGACTTGATGTTATAGTTTGGCCAATTATCAACTTATTTTAAAGATTGCTCATTGAGTAACTTGTTTTGAAGATAAATCTAGCATTGGTTTGTTTTAACGATAGGCCTCTTATTGACCTCTTTTAAGATAGGCCTATCTCTGATCTATTTTGATGATAGGCTTATCACTGGCCTGTCTTAAAGATAGGTCAGTTATGAACTTGTATTAAAGAATAGGCCTTTACATAAACTTATTTACTGATAGGTTTATTATTATTTTATGCACTCTCATTGAGAAGACCAATTTATGAACGTTTTATGATAATGCAGGCATGAATCTATTTTATATGTTTGTCAAGCACAACCCTGATTAGAAGAAAGGCAAGATGTGGAGCTTGCTGTACAATTAAAATAAAATAATTAGATCTATTTTAAAGATACCCCTATCAGTAACCTCTGTATTAAGTAGTTATTATTTCTATGACAGTATATTTTACACAGTCATTAACTGGAGAACCTCTCGCATATGTAAAGTTGTGGAATTGTTTTAGCCAGTCCTGGTGATTTGTTGAGTGCCTCAAATGTCCTACCTGTTATTTTGAAGAAAATTTAGAAGTTAACACTCCATCACTGTATTTTGGTCGGTGAGACTTATCTTTAAGAACATTTCAGGATTTATATGTGGCCTTGAAGATCCAAGAAAGTCCTTGTTCAGATGGATGTAGCTTTATAGAGTCCTGAAATAAATTTTATACGTTGGCCATCGGGTCTTTAAAAAGTCCTTAAAGTTTAATGTTTGCCAATCTGGAGTTGTGCATCATCAAGGAAAGATAAGATGTAGATGAATAACAGTCCTGAGACCTGCACACCAGTAAAAGTAAGATGATGCTAAAGAACTGATGATCAATAAAATTCTTGAATGCTTTAAGTACTTCAAATTGCAAATACAGATATATGAACTGTCCTACAAACTACACATAAAAGCAGCAAAAGTAAACTAGAAGTAAAACGATACTAAGCTTTAAATAAAAAACAAGAAAAGTGAACTAGAAGTAAAGCTTTAATGCAAATTTTTGAAAGCCTAAGCTTTCTTTATCAGGCATTAAGGGTAAATTATTCATTTACCCAGTTCACTCTCAGGGCCGGATAAAGAAATCTTAGACTTTTGAAAATTTGCATCAAAGCTTTAGTACCACTTTATTTCTGGTTTACTTTTCCATTTTATGTGCAGTATTCTTGTAGGACTTTTTATATACAAAGAAAGTTGAGCTCTATTGATGTTAACAACCATAAGGGATATTTTCAAAATGTTCTGTCTATAGGAAAACATGACAGTGTTATAAAGCCATAACAGTTATTTTTAAAAGTCCTTAAGAGCTTGTAGCAAGTCTTTAAGATTTTGCTTCTGGAAATGAGTTTGAATGAGTATGAGTAGTATGCAATGCAAAATATTTTGCTGAGGGGAAAAATTTTTAATGGTATAAATCTATTACTTTTGTTCTGTCACTTGTATTGCATATAAGCTAGTGAAACTCATCTTTCACAATCCAGATTTTACACGTAGAGGCATTGTACTCAGAGGCATTGTATCCTTTTGTCTGTATTCACCATCCATTTGGCTTCACAACATGCAAAATCCAGGAATATTTCCAACAGTCCTCAATCTCCTTACTTTCAATTGTGACGTCACCCAGTATTGTCAGCTAAAGTAGGGAATTTATTGGTGACATATGGGGATTTTAGATGTTATGAACGCAAAACATACATTGCCTCAATATGTTAAGGAGCCTGTTATCTTACAAAAGTACCAGGTTCACTGCAGATAATTATAGACTAGTATCTTGTTGTTTTTTTTAACCAACTGACTTCTTTAAGCAACAAGGTTATACCATAAGCAGGTTAGAGTTGTCAGTTTATTGCCAAATAAGTCAATAAGTCATGACTTGAGTGTACTGCAATCAAAATAAAGAAATGAAAACTTTCATAATTTGAGTATTTCTTGACTTTCAGATTGTATGTTTTTTATTTTTTTTTTCAGTTTATTGTTATGTTTTCCTCTGGAAATAGATCTATGTTTGTATTTGTTGTTCCTGTTAATGTAGAATGCATGTAATAGTTTTCATGTTCGTGATCCACTCTAGCATGCTTAATATGCAGATAAAAAATTCATTGGACCTACTTCATTATTCTTTATTAAAAATTTACCCCTTTGCTGTGTATGAAATAACATTAGAGATGACTTACCCATAAATAATTAACATCTCAGCACTACATCAGTGCTTCAGTATACTGTACATGTCCAGTGTAATCTTAAACTTCAGCATCATAAAGTCCTTCACTAGTTAACTTTTTCATAACTCTCTCCTCCTCCTCTCCCCCTCTCNGGGGGGGGGGGGGGGGGAGGGGGGAGTTCTCCACCTTCTCATCCTCAACCGAAGTCTCTGAGACCCAGGTTCCCTCTA